>PVJS01044801.1:0-16506 GCA_004027185.1 Glis glis
CCCTGCGCCAGGTACCATACCCCGGTTTACCCGCGCGCAAACCCGGCAGACCCTGGGCCACGTGGGCATCCCTTCATCCCCTGGACAGCCCCTACACCAGGTACAAGACCCCGGTGTTACCGCTCGCAACCCCGGCAGCCTATGCGCTCCTTGGGCGACCCCTGCTCCAGGTACCAGACCCGGTGTCCCCGCGGGCAACTCCGGCAGCCCCTGCCATCTGGGCTGCCCCTTTGCCAGGTACCAGACACCGCAGTCCCCGCGCACCACCCCAGCAGTCACTGCTCCACCTGGGCGGTCCCTGCGCCAGGTACCAGTTTCCAGCATCCTCGTGCGCAACCCCAGAAGTCCTTGCCCCACCTGGGCGGCCCCTGCACCAGGTACCAGACTCCGGCATAATCGCGCCAAACCCGGCAGACCCTGTGCCACCTGGGTGGCCCATGCTTCCCCTGGGTGGACCCTGCACCAGGTATAAGACCCCGGTGTTACCGCGTGCAACCCAGGCAGCCCCTGCGCTCCTTGGGCATGCCTGCGTCAGGTAACAGACCCGGGCGCAACCCTGGCAGCCCCTGCCAACTGGGCTGCCCCGTCGCCAGGTACCCAACCTTTCTGTCCCCGTGCGCCACACTGGCTGTCACTGCGCCACCTGGGCGGCCCATTCGCCAGGGACTAGACCCCGGCGTCCTCGCGCGCAACCCAGGAAGTTCTTGCGCCACCTGGGGTCCCCTGCGCTAGGTAACAGACCCCGGCGTTCTAGCGCACAACAATGGCAGTTCCTGCACCACCTGGGCGACCCCTGCGCCAGGTACCTCTCCCGGCGTCCCCGCGCGCAACCCTGGCAGGCTATGCGACACCTGGGCGACCCTAGCACCAGATACCAGATGCAGGCGTCCCCTTGTGCAACCACGAAAGTCCTTGAGCCACCTGGGGGGCTCCTGTGCTAGGTACTAGACCCCGGCGTAACCTCGAGCCTCCCCGGCAGGCCCAGTGACACCTGGGGTGCTCCAGCGGTAGGTAACAGGCCCCGGTGTCCCCGCGTGCAACCCCGGAAGTCTTTACGCTACCTCGGGGACCCCTGCACCAGGTACCTGACCCCGTCGTCCTCGTGCGCAACCCCGGCAGTTCCTGTGCCACCTGGGCGACCCCTGCACCATGTACCACACCCCAGCGTCCCCGCGTGCAACACCGAAAGTCCTTGAGCCACCTGGGTGGCCCTGTGCTAGGTACCATACCCCGGCGTCACTGCACGCAACCCGGCAGCCTCTGTGACACCTGGGCGGCCCCTGCGACACCAGGGTGGCCCTTGACAATTTACGAGATCCAGGCATTCACGTGAGCAACCCTGGCAGCCCCTGTGCCTCCTGGGCGGCTTCTGCGCCAAGTACCAGACCCCGGCGTCACCGCGCGCCACCCCAACAGCCCCAGAGCCACCCTGGCGGCCTCTGCATGCGGTACGAGACCCTGGCATCCAAGTGCGCAACCCCGGCACCCTTTCGCCACCTGGGCTGCCCCTGCATCACCTGGGCGGCCCCTGGGCCAAGTACCAGAGGCCGGCGTTACTGCACGCCATTCCGGCAGTCCCTGTGCTCCATGGACGACCCCTGTGCTAGTTACCAGACCCCGGCGTCACCGCGAGCCACCCCGGCAGGTCCTGCGCCACCTGTGCAGATCCTGCTCTTGGAATCATACCCCGGTGTCCTCGCGTGCCACCCCAGCAGTCCCTGTGTCACCTTGGTGGCCCCTGCGCTCAACCCCAGCAGTCCCAGTGCCACCTGGGCGACCCCTGCGCCAGGTACCTGACTCCGGCTTTCCTGCGGGAAACCCCGGTAGCCCCTGCCCACTGGGCTGTCCCTGAACCATGTACCAGCACCCGGCGTCCACGCATGCAACCCCGAAAGTCCTTGAGCCCCCTGGGGGCCCCTGTGTTAGGTACCAGACCCCGGAGTCACCGCGAAACACCCCGGCAGCCCCTGCCACCTGGGCAGCCACTGCGCTAGACCCCGGCGTCCACACGTGCCACCGAGCAGCCCCTGAGCCACCTGTGCAGCCTCTGCACGCTGTATGAGACACCGGCGCCCAAATGTGCAACCCCGGCACCCATGTGCCACCTGGGCTGCACCTGCATCACCTGGACGGCCCCTGTGCCAGGCGCCAGACGCCGGAGTAACCGCGCGCCTCCCTGGCATGTCCCTGTGCTCCCTGGTCGACCCCTGCACAAGGTACCAGACCCCAGTGTCCACATACGCAACCCCGGCAGCTCCTCGCCACCTGGGCTCCCCCTGTGCCAATTACCAGACCCCAGCATGCTTGCGCGAAACCGCAGCAGCCCCTGCGCCACCTGTGCGGTCCTTGCATCACATGGGCAGCCCCTGCACCACCAGGGAGGCCCCTGCGCCAGGTATCAGATCCCGGCTTCCCTGCGCCACCTGGGCGACCCCTGCGCCAGATACCAGACCCCGGCGTCCCCGCGTGAAACCCCGGCAGTCCCTGCACCTCCTGGGCGGCCCCTGAGCTAGGGGTCATACCCCGGTGTTCCCGCGTGCCACCCCAGGATTCCCTGCACCACCTTGGTGGCCCCTGTGTCAGCTGGGCGGCCCCTGCGCCAGGTTCATGACCCAGGTGTTTCCACGTGCAACCCCGGCAGCCCCTGCGCTCCTTGGATGACCACGGGATCCCCGCGGGCAACCCTGGCAACCTCAGAGACACCTGGGCGACCCCTGCGTAACCTGGGTGGCCCCTGCGCCAGGTTTCAGACGCCGGCATTACCACACGCCACCCTGGCAATCCCTCTAATCCTGGGTGACCCCTTTGCCAGGTACCAGAGTCCGGTGTTACCATGCGCCACCCCGGAAGTCCCTACGCTCCTGGGCGACCCCTGTGCCAGGTACCAGACTTCGGCATCCACATATGCAACCCCGGCAGCCCCTTGCCACCAGGGCGCCCCCTGTGCCAAGTACCAGACCCCGGGATGCCTGCGCGCAACCACAGAAGCCCCTGCGCCACCTGGGAGGCCCCTGCATCACATGAGCGGCCCCTGCACTACTTAGGCAGCCCCTGCACCAGATATCAGACCCAGGCATCACCGCGTGCAACCCCGGAAGTTTCTGCGTCACCTGGTGGGCCCCTGCGCCAGATACCAGACCCTGCCGTCCCCGCGTGCAACCCTGAAAGTCCTTGAGCGACCTGGGGTGACCCTGTGCTAGGTACCAGACCCGGCGTCACTGTGAGCCACCCCGGCAAGACCTGCAACACCTGGGTGGCCCCTGCGCTAGGTACCAAACACCGGCATCGCCGCGTGCAACCCCAGAAGTCCTTGCGTCACATGGGGAACCCTGCGCCTGTTTCCCTACCCCGGCATCCTCGCGCGGAACCCCGGGAGTTCCTATACCTGGACGACCCCTGCACCAGGGACCTGACCCCGGCGTCCCCGCGCGCAACCCCAGCAGTTCCTGCGCCACCTGGTGGTCCCCTGCACCAGATACCAGACCCCGGCTTCCCCGCGTGCAACCCCGAAAGTCCTTGAGCGACCTGGGGTGCCCCTGTGCTAGGTACCAGACCCGGCATCACCGTGAGCCATGTCGGTAGGACCTGCGACACCTGGGTGGCCCCTGCGCTGGGTACAAGTCCCCGGCGTCCCCGCGTGCAACCCCGGAAGTTCTTGCACCACCTGGGGACCCCTGTGCCCGGTACCTGAATCCGGCGTCTTCGCGCGGAATGCCGGCAGTTCCTTCACCACCTGGGCGACCCTTGCTCCAGGGACCTGACCCCGGCGTCCCTGCGCACAACATCGGCAGCCCTTGCGCCACCTGGGCGGCCCCTGCAACATATGCCACACCCAAGCGACCCGCGTGCAACCCCGAAATCCTTGAGCCTCCTGGTGGGCCCCTTTGCTAGGTACCAGACCCCGGCGTCACCACGAGCCACCCCGGCAGGTCCTGTGCCAATTGTGCTGCCCCTGTGCTAGGGGTCAGACTCGAGTGTCCCCGCGTGCCAACCCAGCAGTCCCTGCGCCACCTGAGCGGCCCCTGCATCCTCTGGGCGGCCCCTGCGACAGTTACAAGTCCCCGGTGTTACCGCGCGCAAACCCAGCAGCCCCTGCGCTCTGTGGGCGACCCTTGCGCCAGGTACCCGACCCCGGCGTCCCCGCGGGCAACCCCGGTAGCCTCTGCGACACCCGGCCGGCCACTACATCACCTGAACGGCCCCTGAGGCAGGTACCAGAACCCAATGTCACCGCGAGCCACCTGGAAGGCCCTGTGACACCTTGGCGGCCCCTGCACCATGTACGACACCCCGGCGTCCACGTGCACAACCCCTGATGCCCCTGCGCCTCCTGGGCGGCCCCTGCACCAGGTACCAGACCCCGGCATCCTCGCGCTCAAAGCCAGCAGTTCCAGCGCCACCTGGGCGACCCATTCGCCAGGTACCTGACTCCGGCGTCCCCGCGCGCAAACCCACTGGCGCCTACGCCACTGGGCTGTCCCTGAACCATGTACCAGGTCCCGGCATCCCTGCATGTAACCCCGAAAGTCCTTGAGCCTCCTGGGGGCCCCTATGCTAGGTATCAGTCTCCGACATCACCGCAAAACATCCCTACAGCCCTTGCCACCTGGGCAGCCTCTGCGCTAGACCCCGGCGTCCACGCATGCCACCCCAGGAGCCCCTGAGCCACCTGGGCGGCCACTGCACCGGTATGAGACCCCGGCGCCCAAGTGCGCAACCCCGGCACCCATGTGCCACCTGGGCTGCACCTGCGTCACCTGGACGGCCCTTTGGCCAGGTACCAGATGCCAGCATTACCGTGAGCCACCCCGGCAGTCCCTGTGCTCCCTGGGCGAACCCTGCGCCAGGTACCAGACCCCAGCTTCCACGTACGCAACTCCGGCAGCTCCTCGCCACCTGGGCGCCCCCTGTAAAATTATCAGACCCCGGTATGCCTGCGCGCAACCGCAGCAGCCCCTGCAACACCTGGGCGGCCCTTGCATCACATGGGCGGCCCCTGCACCAGCAGGGAGTCCCCTGCGCCAGGTATCACACCCCGGCTTCCCTGCGCACAACCCCAGCAACCCCTGCGCCACCTGGGCGGTCCCTGCGCCAGATACCAGACCCCAGCGTCCCCACGCAAATCCCCAGCAGTCTCTGCGCAACCTGGGCGGCCCCTGAGCTAGGGGTCAGACCCCGGTGTCCCGGCCTGCCACCCCAGCATTCCCTGTGCCATCTTGGCGGCCCCTGCGTTCCATGGGCACCCCTGCTCCAGGTACAAGACCCAGGTGTTACCGCACGCAACCCCGGCAGCCACAGCGCTCCTTGGGCGACCTCGGCATCCCCGTGCGCAACCCCTGCAGCTTCAGAGACACCTGGGCGGCCCCTGCGTCACCTAGGTGGCCCCTGCACCAGGTTCCAGACGCCGGCGTTACCACGTGACACCCCGGCAGCCCCTCGCCACCTGGGCACCCCATGTGACAAGAAACAGACCCCAGGATGCCTGCACGCAACCGCAGCTGCCCCTGCGCCACCTGGGCGGCCCCTGCATCACATGAGCGGCCCCTGCACTACCTGGGCAGCCCCTGCGCCAGGTATCAGACCCCGGCGTCAACGCGTGCAACCCCGGCAGTTCCTGCGCCACCTGGTGGGACCCTGCGCCAGATACCAGACCCCGGCTTCCCCGCGTGCAACCCCAAAAGTCCTTGAGCGACCTGGGGTGCCCCTGTGCTAGGTACCAGACCCGGCGTCACCATTAGCCACCCCGGCAGGACCTGCAAAACCTGGGTGGACCCTGCGCTAGGTACCAGACTCCGGCGTCCCCGCGTGTTACTCCGGAAGTCCTTGCGCCACCTGGGGGACCCCTGCGCCCCGTACTTGACCCCGGCGTTCTCGCACGGAACCCCAGGAGTTCTTTGGCCACCTGGGCGACCCCTGTGACATGGACCTGACCCCGGCATCCCAGAGCAAAACCCCGTCAGCCCCTGCATGACCTGGGCAGCCCCTGCACCATATACCACACCCCAGCGTCCCCGCATGCAACCCCGAAAGTCCTTGAGCCTCCTGGGGGGCCCCTTTGCTAGGTACCACCCCGGCAGGTCCTGCGCCAACTGTGCGGCCCGTGCACTAGGGGTCAGACCCAGGTGTCCCCGCGTGCCACCCCAGCAGTCCCTGCGCCACCTTGGCATCCCCTGGGTGGCCCCTGTGCCAGGTACCAGACGCCGGCGTTACCGCGCGCCACCCTGGCAGTTCCTGTGCTCCCTGGGGGACTCCTGCGCAAGGTACCAGACCCCAGCATCCACGTACACAACCCCGGCAGCTCCTTGACACCTGGGAGCCCCCTGTGCCAATTACCAGACCCTGGCATGACTGCGCGCAACCGCAGCATCCCCTGTGCCACCTGGGCAGACCTTGTATCACATGGGCGGCCCATGCACCACCAGGGAGGCCCCTGCACCAGGTATCACACCCCGGCAGGCCTGTGCACAACTACAACAACCCCTGTGCCACCTGGGCAGCCCCTGCGCCAGATACCAGACCCCGGCGTCCACGCGCGAAACCCTGGCAGTCCCTGCACCATCTGGGCGGCCTCAGCACCCAGTACGAGACCCCGGCGTCCAAGTGCGCAACCCCGGCACCCCTGCTCCACTTGGGCTGCACCTGCGTCACCTGGTCGGCCCCTGCGGCAGGTATCAGATGCCGGCGTTACCGCGCGCCACCTCGGCAGTCCATTTGCTCCCTGGGCGACGCCTGTGCCAGGTACCAGACCCCGGCGTCCACATACGCATCCCCGGCGGCCCCTCATCACCTGGGTGCCCCCTGCGCATAGTACCAGACCCAGCGTGCCTGCGCACAACCGCAGCAGCCCCTGCGCCACCTGGGCGGCCCCTGCATCACCTGGGCGGCCCCTGCACTACCTAAGCGGCCCCTGCGCCAGGTATCAGATCCCGGCGTTCCTGCGCACAACCCCAGCAACCCCTGCGCCACCTGTGTGTCCCCTGCGCCAGATACAAGGCCCCTGCTTCCCCGCTCGCAACCGCGGCAGTCCCTGGGCCACCTGAGCGGCCTCTGCGCTAGGGGTCAGACCCCGGTGTCCCCGCATTCCACCCCAGCATTCCTTTGCAACCTTGGCGGCCCCTACGTCCCCTGGGCGGCCCCTGCACCAGGTACAAGACCCAGGTGTTACCACGCACAACCTCGGCAGCCCCTGCGCTCTTTGGGCGACCCCGGCGTCCCCGCACGCCACCCCAGAATTCCCTGTGCCACCTGGGCGGCCACTACATCACATGGGCGGTTCCTGTGCCACCCGGGAGGCTCCAGCGACAGGTACCTGACCCCAGCGTCACCTCGCGCCACCCCGGCAGCTCCTGCGCCACCTGGGCGGCCCCTGCACCATGTACCAGACCCTGGCGACCACGCGCGCCACCCCAGCAGCCCCTGTGAAACCTTGGCGGCCTCTGCACCCGGTATGAGACCCCGGCGTCCAAGTGGGCAACCCCGGCACCCATGTGCCACCTGGACTGCACCTTCGCCACCTGGGCGGCCCCTGCATCACATGGGAGGCCCCTGTACCAGGTATCAGACCCCGGCATCACCGCGTGCAAAGCCAGCAATTCCTGCACCACCTGGAGGCCCCTGTGCCAGGTACCAGACACTGGCATCATTGCTCGCAACCCCTGCAACCCCTAAGCACCTTGGGCGACCCCTGCACCAGGTAACAGTCTCTGGCGTCCTCACGCGCAACCCCAGCTATCACTGCACCCACCACCTGGGGTCCCCTGTGCCAGGTACCTGACCCCGGCGTCACCGCGCGCAACTCCGGCAGCCCCTGCGCCACCGGGACAGCCCCTGCACCATGTACCACACCCCAGCATCCCTGCTTGCTACCCCGAACGTCCTTGAGTCACATGCGTGGCCCCTGTGCTAGGTACCCGACCCCGGCGTCACTGTGCGCAACACCGGCAGACTCTGCGACACCTGGGCGGTCCCTGCGACACCTGGGCGGCCCCTGTGCCATGTACGAGACCCCGGCGTCCACGTGTGCAACCCTGGCAGCCCGTGCGCCTCCTGGGCGGCCCCTGCGCCAAGTACCAGACCCCAGTGTCCCCGTGCGCCAACCCAGAAGTCTCTTTGCCATGTGGGCGGCCTCTGCATCACATGGGCGGCTCCTGCGCCACCTGGGCGGCTTCTGCACCATGTACCTGACCCTAGCGTCCACCCGCACCACTCCAGAGGCCCTGATCCATCTGGGTGACCTCTGCACCCGGTACGAGACCCCGGCGTCCAAGTGCGCAACCCCGGCCCCCTTGCGCATCCTGGGCTTTACCTGCATCACCTGGGAGGCCCCTGCGCCAGGTACCAGACCCCGCCATCCCCGCGTGCAACCCTGGCAGTTCCTGCAACACCTGGGTGGCCCCTGCGCCAGGTATCAGACCCCGGTTTCATCGCGAGCAAACCGGGCAGCCCATGTGCCACCTGGGCGTCCCCTGTGTCCCCTGGGCGGTCTCTGCACCAGGTACAAGACCCCGGTCTTACCGCGCACAACCCCGGCAGCCCCTGCGCTCCTTGGGCGACGCCTGCTCCAGGTACCAGACCCTGGTGTCCCTGCGCGCCACCCCAGCAGCCCCTGAGCCACCTGGGCAGCCTCCGCACCCGGTACGAGACTCCAGCGTCCAAGTGCGCATCACCGGCACCCCTGTGCCACCTGGGCTGCACCTGAGTCACCTGGGAGGCCCATGCACCAAGTACGAGACCCCAGCGTCCTCACGTGCAACTCTGGAAGTCCTTGCACCACCTGGGGTCCCCTGCGCTAGTTACCAGGCACCGGCGTCCTCGCGCACAACAATGTCATTTCCTGCACCACCTGGGCGACCACTGCACCATGTACCAGACCCCGGCGACCCCGCGTGCAACCTCGGAAGTCCTTGAGACACCTGGGGGCCCCCTGCACCAGGTACCTGATCCCGCGAGCCACCCCAGTAGTCCCTGTACTACCTGGTCGGCCTCTGCATCACATGGGCGGCCCCTGTGCCACCTGGGAGGTTCCTGCGCAAGGCACCAGACCCTGGCGTCACCTCGCGTCACCCCGGCACCCCCTGTGCCACCTGTGCTGCACCAGTTTCACATGGGCGGCCCATGCACCAGGTACCATACCCCGGAATCCCTGCGTGCAAACCCAGCAGCCCCTGGGCCACCTGGGCGTCCCCTGGGCGGCCCCTGCTCAAGTTACAAGACCCCGGTGTCCTCCCGCACAACCCCGGCAACCCCTGCGCTCCTTGGGCCACCCCTGCGCCAGGTACCAGACCTCAGCGTCCCACGCGCCACCCCGTCAGCTGCTGCCAACTGGGCTGCCCCTTCGCCAGGTACCAGACCCCGCCGTACCCGCGCGCAACCCCAGCAGTCACTGCGCCACCAGGGCAGTCCCTGTGCCAGATACCAGACCCTGGCGTCATCACGCGCAACCCCGGAAGTCCTTGCGCAACCTGGGGGCCCCCTGAGCTAGGTAGCAGACCCCAGCATCATGGCGCACAACCACGGCAGTTACTGCCACCTGGGTGACCCCTGTGCCAGGTACCTGACCCCGGCGTCCCCACGTGCATCCCCGAAAGCCATTGAGCCACCTGAGGGGCCCTGTGCTAGGTACCAGACCCGGGCTTCACTGCAAAACACCCCGGCAGGCCCTGCGCCACCTGGTCGGACCCTGCGCCAGTACCAGACCCCGGAGTCCACACGTGCAACCCCGGCAGTCTCTGCGCCACCTTGGTGGCCCCTGTGCCTGGTACCAGAAACCAGCATCCCCGCACGCAAACCCGGCTGCCCCTGTTCCACCTAGGCATCCCCTACGTCCCCTGAGGGGCTCCTGCACCAGGTACAAGAGCCCGGTGTTACCGCGAGCAACCCCGGCATCCCCTGCGCACCTTGCGCTATGCCTGCGCCAGGTACCAGACCCCGCCGTCCCCGTGTGCCACCTGGGCGACCCCTGCGCCAGGGACCTGAAGTCGGCGTCCCCTCGCGCAACCCCGGCTGGCCCTGCGACACCTGGGCGGCCCCTGCACCAGATACCAGACCCCATCGTCCCCGCGTGCAACTCAAAAAGTCCTTGAGCCACCTGGGGGGGCCCTGTGCTAGGTACCAGACTCCAGTGTCACTGCGAGACACACCTGCAGGCCCTGCACCACCAGGGCGGCCCCTGCTAAAGATACCAGATCCCGGTGTACCCACGTACCACCCCAGCCTTCCCTGCGCCACCTTGGCAGCCCCTGAGCCAGGTACCAGACCTAGGCATCCCCGCGCCGAAACCCGGTAGACCCTGTGCCACCTGGGCTTCCCCTGCGTCCCCTGGGCGGTCCCTGCGCCGGGTACAAGACCCCCGTGTTACCGCGTGCAACCCCGGCAGTCCCTGAGACACTTTGGCGGCTTCTGCACCTGGTAGGAGATCCCGGCATCCAAGTGCGCAACCCCGGCAACCCTGCACCACCTGGGCTGCACCTGCATCACCAGGACGGCCCCTGTGCCAGGTACCAGACGCCGGCGTTACTGTGCGCCTCCCCGGCAGTCCCTGCGCACCCTGGGCGACCCCTGCGCCATGTGTCAGACCCCGGCGTCCACGTACGCAACCCCGCAGCCTCTCGCCACCTGGGTGCCCCCGGTGCCAAGTACCAGACCTCGGCATGCCTGAGAGCAACTGCAGCATCCCCTGCGCCACCTGGGTGGCCACTGCGTTACATGGGCGGCCCCTGCACCACCAGGGTGACTCCTGAGCCTGGTATCAGACCCCGGCGTCACAGCGAAACACCCCGAGAGACCGTGCGCTACCTGGGCGTCCCCTGCGCCAGTTACCAGACCCCGGCATCCTCGCGCGCTAACCCGGAAGCCCCTGTGCCACCTGGGCTTCCCCTGCATCCCCTGGGCAACGCCTCCACCAGGTTCAAGACCCCGGTGTTACCGCGCTCAAACCCGGCAGCCCCTGCGCACCTTGGGCTATGCCTGCACCAGGTACCAGACCCCGCCGTCTCCGTGCGCAACCCCGGCTGTCACTGCGCCACCTGGGCAGCCCCTGCACCAGGTACCAGACCCCGGCGCCCTCACACGCAACCCCGGAAGTCCTTGCGCCACCTGGGGTCCCCTGCGCTAGATACCAGACCCCGGGGTCCTCGTGAACAATGGCAATTCCTGCGCAACCTGGGCGGCCCCTGCACCAGGTACCTGATCCCAGCGTCCCCACGCGCCACCCCGGCAGTCCCTGCGCTCGATGGGCGACCCCAGCGCCAGATACCAGACCCCGGAGTCCATGTACGCAACACCAGCACCCCCTCGCCACCTGGGCGCACCCTGTGCCATATACCAAACCCCGCCATGCCTGCGCGCAACCGGAGCAGCCCCTGCGCCACCTGGGCGGCCCCTGCATCACATGGGCGGCCTCTACACCACCTAGCCGGCCTCTGCGCCAGGTATCAGATCCCGGCGTCACCGCGTGCAACCCCGGCAGTTTCTGTGCCACCTGGTCGGCCCCTGTGCCAGATACCAGACCCCGGCGTCCCAGCGTGCAACCCCAAAAGTCCTTGACCCACCTGGGGGGCCCCTATGCGAGGTACCAGACTCCGGCATCCTCGGGCGCAACCCCAGAAGTCTGCGCCAACTTGGGTCCCCTGCGCTAGTACCAGATTCCGGCGTCCTCGCGTACAACAATGGCAGTTCCTGCGCCACCTCAGAGACCCCTGCGCCAGGGACCAGACCCCATCGTCCCCACACGAAACCTTGGCAGGCTATGCAACACCTGGGCGGCTCCTGCATCAGATACCAAACCCCGGCGTCTCTGCGTGCAACCCTGAAAGTCCTTGAGCCACCTGTGGGGTCCCTGTGCTAGGTACCAGACCCCGGCGTCACCGCCAGCCACCTCGGCAGGTCCTGCGACACCTGGGCTCCCCTGCACTAAATTCCAGTTCCTGAAATCCCCGCTTGCAACCCTGGAAGTCCTTTTGCCACCTGGGTGATCCTGCGCCAGGTACCTGACTCCGGCATCCACGTACGCAACCCCGGGAGCCCCTCGCCACCTGGGCGGCCTCTGCTTTACATGGTCGGCCCCTGCGCCGTCTGGGCGGCTCCTGCACCATGTTCCAGACCCCAGCGTCTACACACGCCAAACTCGCAGCCCCTGAGACACCTGGGCGGCGTCTGCACCCGGTACGAGATCCCGGCGTCACTTGGGCTGCACCTGCTTCACCTGGGCGGCCCCGGCGACAGGAATCAGACCCCGGCGTACTCGCGCTCAACAATGGCAGTTCCTGCACCACCTGGGCGACACCTGCGCATGATACCTGACCCCGGGGTCCCCGCGCGCAACCCCGGCAGGCTATGCGACACCTGGACGGCCCCTGAACCATGTATTCGACCCCGGCATCCTCGCGTGCAACCTCAAAACTCCTTGAGCCCCCAGGGGGGACCCCAGCGTCCACGTGGGCAACCCCAGCAGCCCCTGCACTTCCTGGGCTGCCCCTGCACCAAGTATCAGACCCCGCCGTCCCCGCGTGCCACCGCGGAATTAATTGCGCCACCTGGGGGACCCCTGCACAAGGTACCTGACCCCGGCATCCTCGCGCGCAACCCCGACTGTTCCTGCGCCACTTGGGCGGCCCCTGCACCATGTACCACACCCAAGCGTCCCCGCGTGCAACCCCGAGAGTCCTTGAACCACCTGTGGGGCACCTGTGCTAGGTACCAGACCCCGGCGTCACCGCGCCCAACCCTGGCAGCCTCTGCGACACCTGGGCGGCCCCTGCGACACCTGGGTGGCCCCTGCGCCTTGGATGAGACCCCAGCATGCACGTGCGCAACGCCGGCAGCCCCTGCACCTCTTGGTCGGCCCCTGCTCCAAGTACCAGACTCCGGCGTCCCCGCTCTCAACCCCAGCAGCCCCTGAGCCACCTGGGCGGCCTCTGCACCCAGTACAGGATCCCGGCGAACCGCGCACCACCCCGGTAGTCACTGTGCTCCCTGGGCGACCCCTGAGCCTGGTACCAGACCCTGGCGTCTGGGTATGCAATCCCGGCAGCCCCTCGCCACCTGGGCACCCCCAGTGCCAAGTACCAGACCTCGGCATACCTGCTTCAACCACAGCAGCCCCTGCACGCGGGGACGCTGGGGTCTGGTATCTGGCACAGGGGCCGACCAGGTGGTTCAAGGACTTCCGGTGTTGCACGCGGTGACACTGGGGTTTGAAACCTGGCGCAGGGGCACCCAGGTGGTGCAGGAAGCGCCCTTCTGATGCAGGGGCCGCCCAGGTGGTGCAGGAGTTGCCGGGGTTGTGCATAGGGATGTCGGAGTTTGGTACATGGTGCAGGGGCCGCCCAGGGGGCGCAGGGGCTGCCCATGTGATGCAGAGGCCACCCAGGGGTTACAGGGACTTCTGGGGTGGCACGCGGGGACGCCAGTGTCTGGTACCTGGTGCAGGGTCCGCTATGGTGTCGCAGGGCCTTCCAGGGAGGCTCGCGGTGACTCTGGGGTCTGGTACCTGGCGCAGGGGCCGCCCATGTGACGCAGGGGCCACCCAGGTGTCGCAGAGGATACCGGGGTTGCGTGCGGGTGCTGGGCCCTCTACCCAGTGCCATGAAAGGGCCTGGTGGACTGGCAGAAGCCTGCTCTGTAGCACCGGGCCTCTCCCACTTGGCAGTAATTCAGCATATTAATGGCAAAGATGGCGCTGGCGAATTCCTCAGGGGGAGGTCCCGCAGGTAGTCCTGGAGGTAGCCTCAGGAGGGCTGTGATAGGTAGTTACCTCCTTCTGTACTCTCAGACGACAGGTGCCTCTACCTATGATAGATCCCAGGAGGGCGTGGTGCCACACCCTACTACTTGCGAACTTCCTGTACTGCCTCTACTATAAAAGAGAGATGTGCTTTCTAATAAACGAGTTTTTGGAAGACTAGGCTCCCGGTTGGAGGTATGGTTATTTGTCCAACTGTCCGGCTTCTGCCCCCCCCCGTCAGCTTCGCATCTCTCTCTCTCTCTGGCTGGCCCCGAGAGACCGATGGACAGATCTGGTGCCGCGTGCGAGACATTTCCCTTTAACTTTTAATTCGATAATGCTGATGGGAAGGCGGTCTTTCGGGCAGAGGTCCCCCCATGAATCATGGGGAAGTTCCAGCCTTTAAATCTCTTCCTTTTCTTTTACCCGAGAATTAAATCTCCCTGGCGGGGCGGTAGGTGCAATTCCGCACGCCAGGAGAAGCCTCGCCCCCCGCAGAGCGGGCGGCGGCCCTGGCCTCACTGGCACGCCGGCCGCCGTCGCCGACGAGCGGAAAGGCAGGGGAGGAGGCGGGCCTCCCGCTTCCTGCCGCCCGATCCCGCGCGGGTCTGGCACGAACCGGCGCCTGTCCTGCCATAATCAGGGACGGCGCGCAGCGTCCCGGGCCGGTGCACAGCTTCCCGGACTTCCCGGGCCGCGGCAGCTCGGGCGGGGAGCATAGCGGAGCGTAGCGGAGCATAGCGGAACTCGGGGCACGATAGACACTGGGAGGAGGCAGCGCCGGTCCCAGAAGCCTGGCACCCTGACCCCCCCCGCCGGCGGGCCACAGCCCCCAGAAGGCCCGGCTCGCATGGCGTCCGGAGTTGCCACCGCCGCCAGCCCGGCGCCTGTTAAAGAAGCGGCCCAGCTAAGCCGTATCTGTGGGCCGCACCACCGAAAACCAGACGGGGGCGCGCCGGCGGCGGTGGATGACGCGTGTCTCCGGCTTGCGCCCTGGGCTCGCCCCCCAGGAGGAAAATGGAGCTGGGGAAAGAGTTGCTTCAGACAGAGCTCCGGGCGCCCCGCCCGGCTGGGCCTGCAGCTCCCGCAGGACACTGCAGGCGGTGACGGGGCGGGATGAAGTTGAGTAAAGGAAAGGGTCACATGCGGTGGGCCCGGCGGAAAAGTGCCCCGGGGAGGAGTCCCTAACTACACGTGTGTCTATAATTGTGTGTCCGTTTAATGTCTTTTGTGTCAATGTATTGTTCTGTCTATGGTACCAACATTAAATCTCAAATAAATGAGTACTCATAACTTAAATAATAATAATAACAACAACTAAAATGGATCCATTCACCCTTTCAGTCAAAAGAAAAAGGCCTTCAGTCAGTATTTATTGATTCCTGCTTAAAATAATGTTTGGCTTTTAAAACATAGTGAGGAATGCATATCTCAGGCTTTAAAAATATTTTAAATCATGCTATCCATGCACATCCCTGGAGTATATATTAGATAAAAGGATAAAGATTTTAAAAATGAAGAAAATACTAATTTTTGTTATCCAGTTTGGCTCTAATGGAAATTCAGAAATAAAGGTTCATTCTAAAAGATAATACAAATCTAAATATTTAGAATTTTCCTCTCTAAAAACAATAGCGGTGGTGATATCTGATGTACAGTCTTCTCCAAAGTGACGAGTGGCCACCTAAATAGCTTCATTTAGTGTCAGCTTTGACTGGTGGACTCTGCCTCAGATATCCCCTGCTGCATACATTTTCACATTCATGTCCAGCTTGTAGTCTGTTGCTCACTGACAAAAAATAGGTATCTATAATCTAGCACAATGCTTAGTGCCCTGCCAGCAAGAATAAGATACCTGGCAAATTAAAGCTAGCATCTTGGTTTTCACAGGTAATCTAGAACAGCTATTAAAACTGGTAAATTGAGTAAATATAAATGGTATAAGCATTCATAAATGTCTATCCTTAGAATATCTAAATTGTGTAAGTTAAAATGCTAAACGCCAGTTGCCAAATATAAGATATTAGCTCTTAAAATCAGTAAAAGACAATATATATTCAAGTGTATAAAATGTGTTCTTCATATAGGTAAAAGAAGATTAAGATTGCCTTCTTTTGGACATTAACTAAACAAAAATTACTAAACTAAAATTTATATTAAAATGTAATTATATATATATATATATATATATATATATATATATGACTAAACAATCTTTAGGCTATGTTTTCATTAATGTCTATTAAAACATAAAGTATTTTATCTTAAAAAGGTAACTCATCCAAATTAAAAGATTCCCTATAAGAATTGTTTCTAATGTAAGCAAACCCCATAAATAAAAGAAAATATTTAGTAGAATGAAGGGGTATTTTAGTAAACAGGTTGAAGGAAAAAGGAAAATGCCTTTGAATGGGAAAGGACATTCCATGGTAAAATTTTCTTCTAAATAATTAAGTTATTCCATAAGGAAAAATTAAAATTAGAATAAAAATTACAGAAGTTTAAGCATGCTACAGAAGATTTGAGAAAGTTAGAAATGAAATATTGCCTGAACCCGCCGGCAGAGCTGAAAGGTTCGAACGGCTCCTGAAACAGGGAGTGAGGATTAAGAAAAATAAAGAGAGAGAGACAAAAGATAATTTTTCGGGAGGGCTCTCAGTTCCATACTGCAGCAGCCTCGACTTTATTCAGCCCAGTCTTTATATATCCTTTCAGAGCACAAGAAATAGATACAAAGTCCCCTCCACCATACAATGTCAACACCCCTTTCTGTTAACCTGATC
>PVJS01044802.1:0-16508 GCA_004027185.1 Glis glis
GCGGTACCGGGGATTGAACCCAGGGGTGTTCTACCTCCGCGCTACACCCCCAGCCCTATTTTTTATACTTTATTTTGAAACCGCGTCTCACGAAGTTGCGGAGGGCCTCACTAAGTAGAGAGAGGGAGAGACAGGGAGAGAGAGAGAGACAGGGAGAGAGAGAGAGAGAGAGCTGAGGCTGGCCGTGAACCCAGATCCTCCGGTCTCTGCCTCCCAAAATACTGGGATTACAAGCGTGCGCCACCATGCCCGGCTACACAGAGCTTTTTGATGTGATACCATCCCATTTATTGATTTTCATTTCCTGAACTTTGGGGTGGTCTTCTTTAGCTATAGAATTTTCTGCACTCTGGAATGAATAGGAAGTTATTAATTGATTCCTATTATGAAACATGTCCAATACCACTCAAAGATGCAGCACCCTTTTTATCCAAAATAGAAGTTCATATATAAGGGGAAATGAAAATTCTGTAAATATTAAAAAGTGTGAGCCAGGCATGGTGACACACGCTTGTAATCCCAATACTTTGGGAGGCGGAAACCGGAGCATCCAGGTTCGCGGCCAGCCTTATCTCTCTCACTCTCTCCCTGTCTCTCTCTCCTCTCTCTCTCTCTCTCTCTCTCTCTCTCTCTCTCTCTACCTAGTGAGGCCCTCCGCAACTTCGTGAGACCTGGTTTCAAAATAAAGTATAAAAAATAGGGCCGGGGGTGTAGCACGGAGGTAGAACGCCCCTGCGTTCAATCCCCAGTACCGCAAAAAAAAAAAAAAAAGTGTGTAACTATTTTTTCAACCCCTATAGGTGTGGATTCTGCATAGCTCTACACAATTCCATTGCTGCTTGGAAGAGGTTACATGCAGATAATATATAAGAAATTTGGTTAGCTACTGCATTTTAGTTTCTTAGTTTTGTTTTACAAAGAGTAATTATTCTGTCCTCTTTGATAGGTATCAAGCAAGACATTCACTTTGAAAGAAATGTTTATTATGACAAGCAAGTTTGTCTTCTTGGCCATCTTTGTGCAGTATAGTAAATACAAGGCATATAACACATACTTCCCTAAAGTTTTTACTGAATATAGGGCATTACTATTCTGTCACTTGAGCTATAAGAGTAATGTAGAAACTGATAATAGAACAATGGTTTAGTTTTATAGGTTCATTTTAGATCACACGGCCTGCAATGCTTCCAAAGGCCTAGCACTTGTAGTATCTTGGATAAAATACTTGGTGGAGGAAGCTGACTAGGGATGGCAGTAGTTCAAACTGCAGGTGCTCTTCGACTTACAATGGGTCCCTGATAAACACATTGTAAGTTGAAAATACCGGAAGTCAAAAATGCACTTGGTACACCTAACCTACTGAACACTATGGTTCAGCCGAACAGCATGGTGTATAGTATGGGCTGTTTCCTCTCCTGGTCACGTGGCTGACTGGGAGCCGTGGCTCTCTGCCACTACCCAGCATCACGAGATAGGATGGTATCACATATAGCCAGGCTAGGAAAAGATCAAAATTCAAAAACTGAAGTGCAATTTCTACTGACTGTGTCTTGCTTTCACACCATCTACAACCACTAACAACCAAACCTTGTTAATTAACTGAGGGCAGGAGATCTTACCCTTATGAGATACTTATGAGAGAGATGTTTGATGGATATCTATTGAATTAAAATCGTTAATCTGCTCCCACAAGAAAACCTAGCCATAGGCTTTATAAACACCAAGTCATGAAGATATTAGTCCTCAGACTGGCTCAAGCATTTCAAGATTCTTTGGCAATCTCCGAGGTGTGTGGAATTGGGGTGAGATTCCTAAACATGAAAGTGCACATGAATGTTCTCTTCCTTTCTAGAATTTTCTTTCCTTTTCCGGGTTGCTCCTCGTGTTCTTCTTTTCATTTGATTTCACCTGCACAAAACTTTGTTGGTAGAATGTTCAGTGTGACTCTCCCTGTGGCTCTGCATCCCTGAGGGATGCCTCTGTCAAGAAGCAGCCCCAGGGTACTCATGTGGGTTACCAGGGAAATGTTCTCTATTTCACAGTGACAGGGCCAGTTCTAAACGTTGTCTCTTATGAATTCATAACCTTCTAGTAAAGAAAAGAATATGGAAGAATATATTTTAGATTTTTATCATTGGTTATTTTGTTTACTTTTCATGTCAAACAATTCTACATCATCTTATTTATTATTATTACAAAGAGCATGGGTTGCTTTATAATCAGGAAAAGAGAGATTTTACAATAAGTTAATTGGAAAAGAAGTTATTTAAAACCTCAATTAATATGGAAACCCACAAGGGCTAGCATTCACTCTGATCATAGACGAGATGTGTATGAAACTGCTAGTAATACACTAGCAAATGCACTGTTTATACAAATGGCTACTGAATCTGCTTTAGCTATTGATTAAATTAAAACCACATGAACAGGCCGGGTGTGGTGGCACACCCTTGTAATCCCGGTACTTGGGAGGCTGAGACAGGAGGATCGCAGGTTCGCGGCCAACCTCAGCTACTTAGTGAGGCCCTCTGCAGCTTAGTGAGACCCTATATCAAAATAAAGAATAAGGTGGGGCGTGGTGGTGCATGCTTGTAATCCCAGTACTTTGGGAGGTGGAGATTGGAGGATCCGGGTTCGCGGCCAGCCTCAGCTCTTTCTCTCTCTCTCTCTCTCTCTCTCTCTCTCTCTCTCTCTCTCTACTTAGTGAGGCCCTCCGCAACTTCGTGAGACCCAGTTTCAAAATAAAGTATAAAAAAATAGGGCCGGGGGTGTAGCGCGGAGGTAGAACACCCCTGCGTTCAATCCCCGGTACCGCAAAAAAAAAAAAAATCCATGAATAGATGGGAATAGGTGGCGTATACAGAGGTTTACTCTCTGCCCAGTACTGTTCTAAGAGCTTTACATGAATTACCTCCCTTAATTCTCACCAGCTTTGTGCAAGGTAGGTATTTATACAGAGAAGACAAGATTTAGAGAAGGCAGCTTACCAGGAAACAGCCCAAGCAGTGGCATGGAGGACACTCATCTGTTAGGAATTGCATTCCTCTGTTGGGGATCACCCTCTCCAGCAGCTGGGAACCCTGAAACCAGTGAGGAAGCCCAGGCGAGGCCCAGCAGTGACAGGGGGGGTGTCTGAACGTGACTCCACTTCCCTCCCCAGGCTGCACCCTGAGCCAGTCTCCACTACTTCTAAGTAGAGGTGGAATTATAGAGAGACCCCACAGCTCTGAAAACAAGTATCCTTATTATCTTTAACATTCTGAAGGGCTAGTAAGGCCCTAATCAACTTCTGATATTCCTTAGACACGTAGTTCACGTCCCATTAAATTTTTGTTCTTTATGGTTGGTGGAAAAAAACACCTTCTGTGGCCCAGTCTTTGATGACGATGTGGCAGAAGAGTCAGGTCATCCGGAACGTCAAGCTGTGTCTGGTGCGCTACTCTTTTGGTGACCTGAACAATAGATTCGGGATGCACTTACACCTATCCACCTTCATTTCAAAACTGGTTCTTCAAGTTCTCAAAACCTCTTATCAGACTGAACCTTGGCCAAGGTTAAAATTGCCAAGTAAGCCGGGCATGGTGGTGCATGGTTGTAATCCCAGTACTTGGGAGGCTGAGATAGGAGGATCACAGGTTCACAGCCAGCCTCAGCTACTTAGTGAGACCCTGTTTCAAAATAAAGAATAAAAAATAGGGCTGGGGGTATAGCTCAGAGGTAGAATGCCCCTGAGTTCAATCCCCAGTATTCCAAATAAATAAATAAATAAACAAACAAACCAAGCAAACAGAACAGGAATTGGATACAGTGGCAGGTAGCTCTGTGCCGGGGCCTGTTGCTGGGTCTCCCGCTCCTAGGCCGGGAGAGACTCCTTGATCGGGACCCAGGTCCGCTCCTCGGAAGTGGCTCACTGGTCTAAGCTCTCCACTGCTCTTGACCCTGCCCTCTGAACACGCCTCCTGTCCCAGAAGAGATGCTTACTGTTGCTTCTAAAAAGCCCCACCTGGCCCGGTTCCTGCTTCTAGAAAGTTGGGGACACAGACTCCTCTTTTCCTTTGAAAGGTCTGTTTCTTTTAGGCCGAGCTTTTGTGCTTGTTGGTAAAACTCTCTTAAAAACTTTGTGGTTTTCTTATCTGATTAGAGTCCACACCCCTAAAATCCACATCTACAATTTCTTTCAAGTGAGACCTCTCTCTAATTTGCGCTGAGTGTCAGGGTGCTCTGAGACAAATCCCTGAAGAGTCTTCTAGCCCTTTTTCTGGCTGGGATGGTCTACTGGGCACCACACTGAATTTCACAAAGATCCTCACTCTGAGGCCATTTCTTATTTGGAGAATATTTTCTTCCTGCTAAAGAGACTAGAGAGTTAAAAAGGGTTTATTTTCCAATCTCACGATTTCTACTTTTTTCTCTATTTTCTCTAAATAATGCTTATGAACTAGACAATTCAATTTGTAGCTCATCTCTGTCTTGCAGAACCTTATATGGAGCTAGAAGCACTCAGTTAACATTTTCAACAGTCTGTCTGGAGGTCTTTGCAGCTCGATCCAAAACTCATTATGTGCATGTTCAATCTCACCCGCTGCCACGGGTGACCACAATGCCAGTGGTTTTGCTGTTCCTCCAGATGGGCTGCCTTTCGCTGGCAGCCCATCTGGAGGAACAGCAAAACCAGCATATTTACCACGTTTCCAGCCTTCTCTAACAGTCCGCATGCCATCTTCCTGGTTTCTGCTGAGTTACTTTGCTGCATTTCACCAGCTTTCTGGGCATAAAGCCAATGCTGGGTGTCTTAGGTTTTTGCTGTGACAGCATGCCACTTCTGGGTACCCATTTCATTATTGGTTAGCTTCTGCTGCCTGAGAAACCACCACGAATCTTAGTGGCTCAAAAACACAATGATTTGCTATTTCTCACAGTGTTATGGATTCGCCTAGCAGTCTCCTATTTCTCTCTCCTGCACTCACTCACACACAGTCATTGGTGGGTTAGTGGCTGGGGTCGTTCTCAGCTTATTTTACTGAGACCACTGGATCTCCTCTGGGAGAAGCCAGCCTGGCCCAGGTTTCTTCATGGAATTGGACTGGGGCTCTCAGTGCAAGTCCTTTCACATAAGTGTTCTGCAAACCTCTGCACCTCATTTACTAAGGTCGCATTGGCCAAAGCAAGTCCCAGTGTCATGGCCGCACTCAAATGCAAGGAGTTGAGAAATAGTCTGACCCCTTGATCAGAGGAGCTGCAAAGAAGAGGTAGTAAGTTTTCATTGGCAAGCTTTCACAAAGAGGATGTACTGACGGGGGAGGGGAAAGAGCAGGGCACTTAGGAGTCAGCTCAAGAAAGTAGGATGTAGATTGATGGTCACCAATACTACCTAGGGTGGAAATAGCAAAATTAATAGCTGTCGTTTATAGAAATCCCAACATGTACCAGGCTCATGAAAATGCCTTATCCATATTCAAATTTTATTGCTATAAATAGAAATGTCTATTCCACTTGGGGTTTTTTCTACCTTAATTTAAGACTAATGAAAAGTTTCGACTATTTTCACTGATAATCTTCCCATCATATTTTTGTAGGTTCCTTATATGTAATGAGCTTCTCTTTCCTCATTTTAAAATTAAGGCACTGGGTGAGATAATGAAGACAGTCTTTTTTCTACTCTCACCTTCTTTGATTTTATTTAACATGGTTGTTAGGTTGACTGAGGGGAGAACACAATAAATAACTACCCGCTGGGTACAATGGCACCCACCTGTAATCCCAGTACTCGGAAGGCTGGGGCAGGAGGACCTCAGGTTCAAGGTCAGCCTCAACAACTTAGCAAGACCCTGTTTCACAATAAAGAATAAAAATAAAAAAGGGCTAAGGGTGTAGCTTGGAGGTAGAATGCCCCTGGGTTCAATCCTTAGTACCTACATAAATTAATTAAAAAAAAAAGTAATTGCCCTTACCTGCCCCATTTCCACACCAGTTGAGAAATAAGAAGGAAGAAGCAATCAGAGGCAAAGGTGTCACTTTTGTTCTGATAAAGACAAGGCTGGAAGGTGTGGCTTACTCCTGTGCTTTATCATCCTGACCCCAGAATTCGATGACCTTACCCTTCTCAGCGGCCCTGGCCAGAGCTGACCTCTCCCAGCCTCACCTGGAGCAGAGCAGAGGTTCTCTATGGTAACCTGCTTCCAAGACAAAAGAGGCTGGGCTCACAGGGACTGTTTCTCCTTCTAGATCCACCCAGGAGATAGGTAAGCGACTCCATGCCTCTTGGCAGGAGGACGTGGAAAGAGACACCTACGGCAGGGAAGAACGTTACTGACAGGGGACACCCCCATCCCTCCACACAGTTTCCTTGCAGGGTTAAGTGGGAAGGTCACGCACACAGGACCTGGAGAGATAAATCCCAACCTTCTCACTCACTCACTGGGTGAATTGGATAAGGGACTTAACTTCTCTGGGACTCAGTTATTAGTAAATTGAAAATTATGTTGTCCTTCTCATAAGGTTATTATGAAGATTGTTGATGGACTGTGCATGGATTGCCCAGCACAATGCCTGGTTCCTGGTGGACACTCTGCGTCACCGACATTAGTTTATTTGTTCTGACTTTACGTAGCAGGCTTGATTCTTCAGGGTTACTGGTCCACACATAGCTTACCATTATTAAATGCTTGGCCTAATGTGTTACCTCCTGCAATCTGTATGGGAGTAAGACCGACGGTGGTGTATTGAGATAACTGAGATAGAGTTTGACTTTTTTGAGCCCAGAGGCAGTCTACCTCCAAGCTATACCCTCAGCCCTATT
Source organism: Glis glis (assembly GCA_004027185.1). Classification (NCBI taxonomy): domain Eukaryota; kingdom Metazoa; phylum Chordata; class Mammalia; order Rodentia; family Gliridae; genus Glis; species Glis glis. The sequence goes on from PVJS01044802.1 coordinate 6,800, forward strand.
TTTATTTTGTGTTTTGAATCAGGGTTTGGCTAAGTAGCTGAGGTTGGCCTCGAACTGTAATCCTCCTGTCTCAGCCTCCCAAGTACTGGGGTTACAGAGGTGTGCCACCTCACGTGGCTAGAGTTTGACATTTTAATCCTAGGGAAAGAGAAACATTTTAAAGCAAACAAAACTACATTACCACACACTTCAGTGATATTAATAATGAAAATAATAAATTGTGTCATCTCTTTAAGCAAGCAACGAAGTGTGTTAATGTATTTCAGAAGAGGAATTCCAACAAAAATGAGTGAATATTGTTGACATTTGAAGGGAGAAACTTCAGGGTTTGTAAAACTCACTGATATGGGAAAACCCCATGCATTGATGGTGTTGGAAAACCAACAAACTGGAATCGAAATTTATTCCCAGTCATGGTTTTTCCTACACAGATCTTTTCTATATTTTCTAAGCAAAAGTTTGCTTCCAATTCCAGGGCCAAAGACCAATCAGACATGTTAGTTTGCAAATACTAATATAGATGAAAGTGGAAAAACTCATAATGATTTGAGCCTTGAAAGTGTATATACCTGTCATTCATGCCATTGTATTTCATAATTATTCCAAAAAGCATATTTTAAAAGGCCATCTACTATTGCTTCTATCACTTCTATACACCTGCCGCTAAAACTTACATCTACATGTGCCCATGCTTTGTTATTTCAGAATTAATAATTCTGTGGGCTTTTGGAAAGTTGTGGTGACCTACTGCCTGACTGAGGGCGCTAACAGCTGAAATGTTGCAGAATCAGGGGGAACTCCCATATGAAAAAATTAGGGTGGGAAAGAAAGAAGTGATTATAATGGTGAAAAAAATTTTCTCCTGTTAATTCAGATTAGGATATTACCTGCTGCTAATTGTTCCCAATATAAAAACCTCAATTAGGGAATAAGTTCCTGTAAGATTAAAGATTTTGGAAACCTTTTTGGAGGGCTTGGGGGGGGGGAAGCTAAAGTGGTTTTGTGAATTACAGATGGACTTTCAAGTCGTGATCGTTGGAATTCATATCTCAGCTTCACATTTATTAACCGTGACTTCTGGTGAATTGCTAATTGGAGCCATTAGGCTCAAGCTTCCTCACCTGTGAAACCGGGAGGATGATAATATTTCAGAGGGATAAATGAGTTAGTATCTGCACCTTGTTTTTATATTGTGTTGTGCATATTGCAAATGCTTACAATGTTAGCCACAGAGCAAATCAATGAAATCTATAGAGGGGCAACTGGCTTGAAGTACAGTTCATTTCTACGAAATGCATCTGAAAGCTGTGAGCGAAACCCTTGCCGCTCCAGGGCTGTTCATCGCCTCTCCACATGGACTGCTGTCGTCTGTTCACACATCACATCGGCAGGAAATTCCAATTGGAAGAACTGAAGGGTGGAAATGTCAGGGGGTGTCAAATGGGGAGACTGATCAAGGGTGGAGGCTGCTTTGAAGAACTTGTTCTTGCTTTTTAATTCAGAGTAAAAAGTTGAAAAGAGACATTTATGCCGGGCGTGGTGGCGCACACTTGTAATCCCAATACTTGGGAGGTTGAGATCGGAGGATCCGGGTTCGCAGCCAGCCTCAGCTACTTAGTGAGGCCCTCTGCAACTTAGTGAGACCTTGTTTCAAAATAAAGAATAAAAATAGGGCTGGGGGTGTAGCTGGGAGGTAAAATACCCCTAAATTCAATCCCCAGTACCGCAAAAAAAGAGACATTTATTATTATTTCTTCTAGCTCTGTCTTTTATAATTATAATCCATCTCAATGAACACTTAATCTCTCAAACTGTGCTTTGAATGAACCCTAAGAAAATATTAAATGTGTTCTTTCCCAATGCACTTGAAGATCCGACACAAGTTGTTTGTTTAATTTACTTTCAGATGCCGAGTATGGTGGCACACACTTGTAATCTCAGTACTTGGGAAACTGAAACGGGGATCACAGGTTCAAGGACAGCCTCAGCAGTGTAGCAAGACCCTTAGCCACCTAGAGAGACCCTATTTCAAAACAAAAAATTAAAAGGGCTGGGGGTAGAATTCCTCTGGGTTCAATCCCCAGTAACACACACACACACACACACACACACACACACACACACACATACATACTTTTAGAGCAGTAAGAAAATTAAGACTCTTCAGGAACTCTTTTTTTAGACTATAATTTTTTGAAGGTCAAAGAACAATTTTTACTGGTTAGATCTCTTTTTGTGTGTGTGTGATACTGGGAGTTGAACCCAGGGCATTTTACCTCTGAGCTACACCCCAGTCTTTTTAATTTTTTATTTTGAAATAGTTGCTGAGGGGCTCGCTAAATTACTAAGGTTGGCATCTTACTTGTGATCTTCCTGTCTCAGCCTCCCAAGTACTGAGATTATAAGAGTGCACCACCATGCCTGGCACTCCTCCTCCTCTTTCTCCTCCTCCTTTTCTTCTTCTAATAAGAGACAGTGCAGAATACTGAGTTTTGCTCAGTTGTGTGAAATTATTACTGATGGATGTGAATCAGCCTGCTGGGGAAAGTGCACTCACTGTCCTTTAGAGGTGCAGGACTGTGGTGTGTGCTGGAAAGTACTTGCTAAGTGACTGTGACACAGTACCTATGGAATTTCCTGTTCCCTACCAGATGACTGAGGTGGTGGGGATGGCTGGGCAGGAGGGACCGGACTGGGTGATTGAGAAAGGTGTACATGGCTGACACGTGGCTGTGCCGGTCATGACCTCATCGGGAATGGGAAGAGCTGGCGATTCGCCCCACACTCAGCTCACCAGGTGACAGGCCCCGGTGCAGGGCTGCATCCACCCAGAGAAAGGGACATTCGTGTAGCCTTCACAAAGGTATTAGATGAGCCCTACACAAGGCTCGCAAAGGCCCATGTGGGCGACTGGTGGACATTCTGATTTGGAATCATCATTTTCTTTAACAAAGCCTAAAAATTTGGCATAAAATCAGTACCTACTCAGGCATGGTGACACAAATCTATAATCCCAGTACTTTGGAGACTGAGGCAGGAGGATCATGGATTCAAAGACAGCCTCAGCAATGTATTGAGACTCTCAGCAACTTAGCAAGACCCTGTTTCAAAATAAAAAGTAAGAAAAGGCTGGAGGTGTACCTCAGAGGTAGAATGCCCCTGAGTTCAGTCCCTAACACTGAAGTATAAATTAATTAATTAATTAATTAATAAGTAAGTAAGTACATAAGTAAAATCCATACCTAAGAGATGCATATCATAGAATCTGAAAATCAGAGCATAAGTACTGTTGGATATTCTTCATTTGGAGTATATATCTTGGGACAAGATCTTTTATCTTTATAAATTGCTGAGTACCATATGTAAAGTGCATGTGTGCGTGTGTGCGTGTGTGTGCGTGTGTGTGTGTGTGTGTGCACGTGTGTCTATATGTGCATTTCAGTTCCTATTGAAACAAGAACGCTAAACTTTCTGGATGTACATTAAAGTAGGATAAAGTTTAAGACATTTCTTTACATAAAAAAATTTTTCTTGCCTCCTTTTGGATTTGTTTCCCTCCTGTGATCTAGAGGTTGACCTTCGTAGTGCCCCTCACGTGACTTGGCTTGTGCCTTGCTCCCATTTGCATTGAGTAACCCCACGTCTGAAGCTTCTCACTACTTATACAAATAGTTTAACAAACTGCTGTGAAACAGGGAGTGCTGGGCCCTCTACCCAGTGCCATGAAAGGGCCTGGTGGACTGGCAGAAGCCTGCTCTGGAGTACCGGGCCTCTCCCACGTGGCAGTAATTCAGCATATTAATGGCAAAGATGGCGCTGGCAAATTCCTCAGGGGGAGGTCCCGCAGGTAGTTCCGGAGGTAGCCTCAAGAGGGCTGTGATAGGTAGTTACCTCCTTGTGTACTCACAGACGACAGGCGCCTCTACCTATGATAGATCCCAGGAGAGTGTAGTGCCACACCCTACTACTTGCGAACTTCCTGTACTGCCTCTACTATAAAAGAGAGATGTGCTTTCTAATAAACGAGTTTGTGCAAGACATGGCTCCCGGTTGGAGGTATGGTTATTTGTCCAACCGTCCGGCTTCTGCACCCCCGTCAGCTTCGCATCCCTCTCTCTCTCTGGCTGGCCCCGAGAGACCGATGGATGCCCCCGACAAGGGAGACGTTTTGTTTCTTGGTAGTAGGCAAAATGCACTTACTGTCTGCATTAGTTCGCTAAGGTTGCCCTAATGGTGGCTTAAATAATGAAAGTTATTTTCTCAGTTCTGGAAGCTGGAAATTCAAAATCAAGGTACCTAAGGGTTGATTTCTTCTAAGGTCTCTCTCCTTGGTTTACAAATGGTCACCTTTTCCCTCTGTCTTCACATGGTCCTTCCTCTGTGCAGGTCTGTGTCCAAATTTCCTCTTCTTACAAGGACACTGGTCATATTAGGGCCCACCCTAAAATATCATTTTAACTTAATTCTCAAAAATTCAGTCATATTATGAGGCACCAGGGTTAGAGCTTCTACATATGAATTTGGGGAGGGAGTAATGGAATACAACTTACCACATAACGATGTAGGAACTTTTCTTCTCTCTCTCCCTGTTGTGTTTTTGTTTTTGTTCTTAGTAGTGCTGGGGATTGAACCCAGGCCCTCTGGTGTACTAAGCATGCACTCTACTACTGAGCTATAACCCCAGCACTGAGCAGATATTTTCTTGTACCTCTATAGTAAGTAGGCACAAGCTTCTCCTTTAAGACAGAGATATGACTATTTATTGTGTTGATAAGTGGTTCCCTTAGGGACACATTGGGAACAGTGACTATCACTGTACTATGTTGTAGCATCCAGTATAGTTACTTATGTTGTTATCTCCCCCATTCATTGATCTTCTGAGGTAGGTAGAGACCTGCTTTCTGAATCTTTCCTTCCTGATGTGACAGAAAATGTCAGCTTGGGGAAGGAAACAGACCAACTAATGTTATGTCCTTACATGAAGGGATCACTACCAATCTCACTGACGTGGATGGGAAGGGAGGAGGGGGAGCGGCATGGAATCCAGAGGCAAACACACCAAGGGATGTGTGTATATATAAATGCATCATTTTGAATATCACTATGTTGTATAATTACAATGCACCAAGCCAGGCATGGTGGTGCATGCTTGTAATCCCAGTACTTGGGAGGCTGAGACAGGAGGATCTGGGTTCATGGCCAGCCTCAGCTACTTAGTGAGGCCCTCCGCAACTTAGTGAGACCCTGTTTCAAAAATAAAGAATAAGCCGGGCATGGTGGTGCACGCTTGTAATCCCAGTACTTTGGGAGGCAGAGACCTGAGGATCCGGGTTCGCGGCCAGCCTCAGCTCTCTCTCTCTCTCTCTCTCTCTCTCTCTCTCTTTCTCTCTCTCTACTTAGTGAGGCCTCCGCAACTTCGTGAGACCCGGTTTCAAAATAAAGTATAAAAAAAATAGGGCCGGGGGTGTAGCACGGAGGTAGAACGCCCCTAGGTTCAATCCCCGGTACAGCAAAAAAAAGAAAGAAAGAAAGAAAGAATAAAAAATAGGACTGGGGTGTAGCTCGGAGGTAGAATGCCCCTGGGTTCAATCCCTAGTACCGTAAAAAAAAATTACAATTCACCAATAAAATTATTTTTAAAAAAGCCGGGCGTGGTGGTGCACGCTTGTAATCCCAGTACTTTGGGAGGCGGAGACCAGAGGATCTGGGTTCATGGCCAGCCTCAGCTCTCTCTCTCTCTCTCTCCCTCTCTCCCTGTCTTTCTCTCTCTCTCTCTCTCTCTCTCTCTCTCTCTTTTTCTCTCTCTCTCTCTACTTAGTGAGGCCCTCCACAACTTCGTGAGACCCGGTTTCAAAATAAAGTATAAAAAATAGGGCCGGGGGTGTAGCGCGGGGGTAGAACGCCCCTGGGTTCAATCACAAAAAAAAAAATTATTTAAAAAAAAGATTGAGCTGGAGGCATAGCTCAGTGGTACAGTGCATGAGGCCCTGGCAGGGGGAAAAACCTCAAGTATTTTGTTTTTTGTACTGGGGTTTGAACCCAGGGGCATTCTACCTCCGAGCCCAAGCCTGGCCTCAAACTGGTGATCCTTCTATCTCAGCCTCCCAAGTACTGCGATCATGGGTGTGTGCCACCATGCCAGGCTCCAAGCTTGAGATTTTACATGCCAAGTACCATAGGTTCTTCCCCGCAGAGTCCAGGTCCCAATGGCCAGTGTATCTAGCTAACAGAACATCGTCATCCTTCTCTTTTCACTGTGAATGCTGGTAGGGAATTTATTCATGTACTGTCATGAATAATAAATAGTAAAGCTCAATCTTCAGTTTTGTTCACACTCCCCTTTGGTCAGCACTTGCAGTAATTATAATTGTTTATCCCAAATAGAAGACGTTGGAATAAACTCTAACGTTCTTGGTTACTCTATCACTGGGGCATCATAGATTGTCTTCATGACTCTCTGGACTGAAGGCAGGTTCTCAGTTGACCTTGATTTCTTACCTAGCTTCTGTTCATCCCAAGGAGCTGGGAGGCAGTGCTTATGAAGGCCACCAGCTTCCCAGTGGGGAGAGAGGCCAGAGCTCTACCCTTTTCCTTTCCTAGCAGCTCTCTGCTCATTAAGACTACCACTGACCTGGAGACTATTCAAGTTCTCCAGAACTGCAGGATATTTATGAATAAAAAGCTGCCTCACCAGGTGTGAAATGCACACTGAACACGCCCTCACAGTTTGGGTGTGCAGTAGGTCACCTGGAGACCCAGTGGATCAGAAGCTCTAGTGGCTTCTGCACTCGACAAACATCTGCAACATCTGCAGATGCCTCTGGGTGACTTGCCTCCGAAAGACTTGAAGGCCACTTAGCCACCAGCATCTCTTGGTTCCTTTGTTTTCTGTTACATAAAATTGTACTGCTCAAGAAAAGAAGGCTTGAGCCGGGCGTGGTGGTGCACGCTTGTAATCCCAGTACTTTGGGAGGCAGAGACCAGAGGATCCGGGTTCGCGGCCAGCCTCAGCTCGCTCTCTCTCTCTCTCTCTCTCCCTGTCTCTCTCTCACTCTCTCTCTACCTAGTGAGGCCCTCCGCAACTTCGCGAGACCCGGTTTCAAAATAAAGTATAAAAAATAGGGCCGGGGGTGTAGCGCGGAGGTAGAACGCCCCTGGCTTGAGCAATTCAGCCTTCCTTCCCTACTGGATCTCATTTTCAGAACAGATGACATGTATGCCTGAAAAAGAAAAAAAATTAGGAAGCAGAAGCAGATTTCTGGTAGTTGGTTATTCATTTTCTTTAGCATTCTTCACCTCCACAGGAATCAAAGCAGGATTTATTTTAGGAACTTTATGAACACAATTTACCAAAATTTACTGCATTATCCTTTATCATGGTGAGACATGAAGGTCCATGGAATTGTTTGGGTTTTTCTTTGTCATTTAACGGAGTTCTATTTTTTAGGATCTCATGGTGCAGAATCAAGCTGCTGGCTATGAAGGTTCTATTGGTGTTCTTTCTGTGCCCACTTCTATATTTTGATGTAACTCCAGCAGGGTATACACTGCTAACCATTCAGGAGACATTCTTAGAGACGGCAGCCTCGTAGGTGCCCTTCTGTTCAGTTTTCCTAAGGCTTGCTCCCTGGGAGCCTTTCATGGGTGGGAGCCGCTCACTTGGGGCTGGGCTGGGCCAGGACGGCAAGGGCAAGGCCTCCCCCGGTCTACACCTCCCCAGAGGACCTTCACGTCCCCTGGGCCCTTCCTTTCTCTCTCCTTACAGTTCATGGACTTGGGCTTCAAATGACTGTTGGCTTCACCTGATTAAGGACGTAAGACGTAGGGCTGTTAGGTCCTAAGAAGGAATGAATGGATGTCCCTGAACATCTTCCGTGACTGTATGGATTGCACAGTGCTTTGTTATTCACAGTGTAAATGAGATGGGTTTCCCAAGTAGCTTTTTATTTATTTACTTATTTTTGGTACTGGGGATTGAACCCAGGGGCATTCTACCTTTGATTTATACCCCTACCCCTTCTGACTTCTCATTTTGAAACATGTCTCACTAAGTTGCTGAGGGCCTCAATAAATTACTGAGGCTGGCTTCAAACCTGTGATCCTCCTGTCTCAGCCTCCCAAGTACTAGGATTACCAGCGTCTGCCACTGTGCCAGGCTCCAAGTAATCTTTTCAGGGCTTTAGGAGATCAAAAGATAACATAGGAACTGTCTAGGACCAAGGGGACAGCTACAAGGAGATGGCATGTGGCACTGTCCCTTCAATACCCATCACCATCCATTGTGTTGTCCTCATGAGGCTTGGCCAAGATGCAAGGAAGGCATCTGGCGTCTGTTCTGGTCTTTTTTTTTTTTTTTTTACGGTACTGGAGATTGAACCCAGAGGCATTCTACCTCTGAGCTACACCCCCAGCCCTATTTTTTATTCTTTATTTTGAAACAGGGTCTCACTGACTTGCAGAGGGCCTCACTAAGTAGCTGAGGCTGGCCATGAACCCAGATCCTCCGATCTCAGCCTCCCAAGTACTGGGATTATAAGCGTGTGTCACCATGCCCAGCTTGTTCTGGTCTTCTTAAGCAAAATTCTCCATTTCATTCCATTCGCCTGTTGCATAGCAGAATATATTTGATACTAACTTAAGCAGATGGGCACAGCTCAATTCCATGCTCACTAGCTAATGTCCTTCCCCAGGTACCCTAAGGTGTTACCTGATTGTAATGCATATTCCTCAAAGAAGGAGTTAAGGACTTAACTTTTAAACAAATATGTTTATAGTTTTATAGGGGTTTACCTACTTATGAAATCTATGTGGACATTATAAAAATTTTGAAAAATACAGAAATGCACAAGGATGTAATTAAAATCATTTATAATTAGACAAGTCAAAGCAAATTGCTATTAACATTCCAAGCTGTATTATTTAAGTCTTTGTTTCAGGGTACATGTGTAGAGTGGTCCATATTCTCTCCTCTTTGCCTACTTTTTCTACTTAAAAGAGTATTTATGCTTCCCATGTCAAGAGATAGCCTTCTAAATTCTGTAACTTAGTAGTAGCAGAGTCATTACCGTGCATTTAAGTAATTTGCAAATTTTTGTAAAAACAATGTGGTGATAAAAATGTTCATAGTTATGACCTTCACACATCTTTGCATAAATCTTTAGAATAAATGTACATAGATCAAGACAAGTGCATACTTGCAAAGCTTTTGATACAGATTGCTAAGCTGTCCTCTAGGAAGGTTCTATCAGTTTACTCTCCTGCCAGCATTATTTTTGAGAGTTCCCAGAATGCTTACCCATTTAAGACAAAATATTATTTAAGCTGGACATGGTGGTGCATGCTTGTAATTCCAGTATTTGGGAGGCTGAGACAGAAGGATCATAGGTTTGAGGCCAGCCTCAGCAACTTAGTGAGGCCCAGTAACTTAGTGAGACCTTATTTAAAAATAAAAAAATGAAAAGGGCTGAGGGTGTAGTTCGGCATTAGAATGCTCCTGGGTTCAATCCCCAGTACCAAATATGTATATAATTTTTAAAATTACTGCTAAACCAGGCGTGGTGGTGCACACCTGTAATCCCAGTACTTGGGAAGCTGAGACAGGAGGATCACAGGTTCGAGGACAGCCTCGGCAAGTAGTGAGATTCTCATCAACCTAGCGAGACCCTGTTTCCAAATAAGAAATAAAATCGGGCTGAGGGTGTAGCTCAAA
>PVJS01044803.1:0-10228 GCA_004027185.1 Glis glis
TTTTTTTTTATTGGTGCATTGTAGTCTCACTTCACAATGAGTATCAGTTTGGTGTTAACATACATGCACACAGCTCTTGGTGTCCCTCCCCCCGCTTCCCCCCCCCGCCTCCCCCCCACATGTAGCACTGAGAATGATGTTGGTATAATCTCACATATACACATTGTTTATGACAGTAATTCCATGGATTCACTACTTTAGTTTATTTACTTTAAACAGGGTCATGCTAAGTTGCTGAGACTGGTCTCAAACTGTGATCCTCCTGTCTCAGTCTCCCAAGTACTGGGGTTACAGCCATGTGCCACCACACCCAGCTCTGTAAGATTCTTAAGACTTAAGAAACAGGTCAACTGATGACAATGCATGAATCTCATTTGTACCTTGATTCAAACAAACTACTACAAAAGTTATGAGCCGCAATAGGGCAAAGAATGTATTGATTGGATATTTGATATTAAAGAACTAGTTTTTTGTGTGGTGATGGATGACATTCCGTTACATAATTCTTTTACATGATCCCACCTCATTTCGATAATATGAAATATTTATGAGAAATGATGCCCGAGAATTGCTATGTAGCAATCCAGTGGGAATGGAAGGGATAGAGGAAACAAGATGGGCACGGATTGAGACTTCTTGAAACTGGGTGGTAAGTACATGGGGTTCCTATCCTAGTCTCTCCACTGCTGTACATGCTTCATTTTGCATGATAAAAAACTACAGTGAAAGTGTCTCTGGGCTGGATGGGGTAATCAGGTATTCATATTTCACCTTGAACTCGTCTACGGACTTCTTCCTCAGCCTCAGCCAAGGACCCAGGTCCGTCCTGGTGAATCCAGATGTTCTGTGTTGATGGAAAGCCTTCTTTAAAACCTTTGGGTAACAAACAAGGAACTAGGCCAATTCACCTTCAGTGAGAAAACTCTAGAACAACTTGGGCTCAGATGGGCCACTCACTATTTTGACACCTGAGTTGCAAGCTTTGGAATGTTCTATGCTAGTAAGCATTCCTAGATTGGGTGATACGATTCATGACCCAGTAGTCCACAGGGTCCTGCAAGGAGCAGTAGGCCCCTCCATTGCTCGGCACCTGGGCACACTGAAACCAGTGAGTGCAGGGGCCACAGCCCAGGGGGTCGGGGGATGGAGAGAAGACCAAGAGCAAGAGGGAATGAGGACAGTAGGCACAGGGCAAAAAGGCGGCATTAAAACCCTTGGAGGTTTTGCCCAGGGCAGGCTCTTCCTAGAAAAGGGAAGGAGACCCCCTTCCACTCCCTCCCCTGCCCGGTCTTCCTTCCTCAACAGCTCCCTCACAGGAAGCAGTGCCCTTTCCCAGGAGGCTTCAGGTACCTCCATTTAGGATTAGGACAACAGAGGTCCACTCAGATTCCTGACTCTTACCCCAGACCTCCCCTTCCCATTACCAGCAAGAGGCTAAAGTCAATTAACACCCCCACCAAATACCAAAGAGCCTGGGCTTACTTCCTGCTACCATTGATATGTGTATTCTAATAGCTTAATGGACAACAGAAGCCCTTATGATGGGTATCTTGGCTAAAACAGAATTAAAATAATTGAATTAAATGATACATGATAGTTACACTGGTGCTGAAAGAGAAACTTTCACAAGAACAAAGTTATAACACTTTAATAATTTAAACAGAACCAACTTCAGGAATACACATACACATACAGAAAATTCAAACAATGTAATTGAACAGTATATTTAAATGCATCAAATTCTTAAAAATGCCCCCAAATGGATTCAGTATCATGGATATGAAAAAGCAATTCTGAAGTACTACAGACCAGAGTAAAACACACAAGGTCAGTAACTTTGCATTTATCAACGAGACAAACACCTGTGGGCACATCAGACTTTTTCTAAGAACACTTCTAGGGAATGTCACAACAAAGAGTCATTCCAAAGGAATACAAATGAGCTCAAAAAGATGAATTTATGGCTAACAATTTCTTTGGTCCTCCAAGTCACATTTGTTTTTACTGTAAAATACCAAACATGAATTGAGCACTTAGAATTCTACCTAGAAATGTCTAAATATTAAGCAGGCTAATGTTTATACCAGGTTAGATTTTAAAAGGAACTCAAAAATCAACCATCATTGTACTTTAGGAACTCCAAATACAGAAAAGGCTAGGGAAAAGTACTCGAGGTTGGAAGAAAGGAAAAAATCAAAACAAAACCCTCCGCCCTCTTGCTCCGTCATAAGCTAAACGGCACCTATGTGGCAGAGACAGGACTACCGCAGTTAAAGCAAGCAAGGAGTCAATTCTTTTTAAGGTATGGGGTAAATTTGAAGAGCACTATGTCAACTGAATAACTATGTCAACTGTTGGTGAGAAATTTTGTGTTTGTGTTCTTGTGGGGAAGTTGGGGGTTTTTGTTTTAATTTGGCCCACACTGCCCCAGTGGAGGAAATTTTAAGATAAATAGTAATAAGGCAACAGCTTCCTGGACTGAAATACCTACACCACCTGAGCAGAGTTACACTGAAGACAAGACCCACAAGGACCAAAAGGGAAACAAGACCAGGGCTCCCTGGTGTCTTCAGACAGGACAGTGCAGCTTTGGGAGGATGCTGGGCATTCACCAGGCCAGCCCCGATCATTTCACTCTGCACTCTTTCAGGAAGCTAGGATTCTACAGAACTGAAAGTGATGGGCACTCTCAAAACTTCTATAAATACTTAGAAAAATATTTCATAAGACCAAAATAAAAATGTTTTGAGGCATCTATGTAGAACACACAAAGTAAACTCCCAAGAAACTTCTATGGGGACGGCTGTGGTGGCTAGTTACTTGCAATGTCGGTACTAAGCCTTATAAAATAATGGCTCTTAAAAAAAGGCAAAAGTATCTACACTCTAAATGGTGTGATATTCTCATCAAGGCACAGAGAGTTAAATGTCTAAATTCCTGTATGACGACGTGAGAATAAACTCGTAAACAACTCCAGGAACTAATTTCCTGTACTTCAATTAAAAGGGGATAGAAGGTAGAAATGTGCCTTTTTAACTCACAGTAAAATAAAATTTAAAAAAAAACATAGCTATTCCACCACTTTCCTTTGGTGACTAAAACTGGATAGTTGATAAATATATAAAAATAAAATGTCACTGGTGATTAAGACTTTTTCAAAGTGGAGCCCATTGGACTTTGAATTCAGAGCAAATCTGAACACAGTACACAAATTATTTCCATGCTTCCAGCACTCTACGTTTCTGTTGGTGGAGGGATAGCAGCTTTTGGCCATAGTTCTCTCCCATGCCCAATGCCCTATGCTGAGGAGTCAGACTACTATAGGAATTCAACCAAATGCACCAAATCTCCTCCTTCCAGCATCCTTGGGTCATCTGACTGGCAGTGGTTTGTGCATATAACTTACACTACCGGCAGCTCACTTTAAATGTTGCCACTAAAAGGTGGCAAGAAGAAAGTAGAGGTCTCACCCCTTTATTAATTATTTTTATTTGACTTTCTATAAATAATTTAAATACAATTAGTGACGAGGAATGAAGTTCACATCTGTAACAACTGGAACTGGAATGACAAATGATGAAGACCATGCCCTGGCGGAGGATCCGCACCCCGCACATGTGTGCCGAAGCTCAGCTGCGGATGAGCGTGAGGAACTCTTCCCGCGTCTTGGGGTCTTCCCGGAACACGCCCAGCATTGTGCTTGTCACAGTTTTGCTGTTCATTTTCTGCACCCCCCGCATTACCATACACATGTGTCTACAAAACAAGGCAACAAAGGTTGTTTCTAGGAGTAGACAGAGCCAGGTATGATGGCTCACACCTGTAATCCCAGTACTTGGGAGGCTGAGACAGGAGGATCGCAGGTTTGAGGCCAGACTCAGCAATTTAGAGAGACCCCGTTACAAAATAAAAATGACTGAGAAGCTGCTGTGGTGGCTCACGCCTGTAATCCTAGTACTTGGGAGGCTGAGACAGGAGAATCACAGGTTCAAAACCAGCCTCAGCAACTTAGTGAGGTCCTCGGCAACTTAGTGAGACTCTTTCAAAATAAAGAATAAAAAACAGGGCTGGGAAGCCGGGCATGATGGCGCACACTTGTAATCCCAGTACTTTGGGAGGCGGAGACCGGAGGATCCGGGTTCGTGGCCAGCCTCAGCTCGTGCTCTCTCTCTCTCTCTCTCTCTCTCGCGCGCGCTGTCTCTCTCTCTCTCTACTTAGTGAGGCCCCCCCCGCAACTTCGTGAGACCCGGTTTCAAAATAAAGTATAAAAAAATAGGGCCGGGGGTGTAGCGCAGAGGTAGAACGCCCCTGCGTTCAATCCCCGATACCGCAAAAAAAAAAAAAAAAACCAGGGTTAGGGTTGTAGCTCAGAGGTAGAATGCCCCAGGGCTCAATCCCCAGTACCCCACACACACACACACACACACACACACACACACACACACAAAGTTAGGGGTGTAGCGCAGAGATAGAATACCTCTGGGTTCAATTCCCAGTATTACCCCTGCCCCTAGTAAAAGAAGTTTCTTCAGTTGCCCTTTGTACCAATTATTAGCTTTCTCTATTTTTCCAATGTATGACAAATTATTAGAAAAACTGCTTAGACCAACAAAAACAAAAAAAAAGAGAGAGAGAAAAGACATAAAATGCTATTCTTTAGACAGGCGTGGTGGTGCATGCTTGTAATCTCAGTACTTGGGAGGCTGATATAGGAGGATCAAAGGTTTGAGGACAGCCTCAGCAAGTCTTGAGACTCTCTTCAACCTAGTGAGACCCTGTTTCAAAACAGGGTATAGCTCGGAGGTAGAATGCCCCTGGGTTCAATCCCCAGTACCAAAAAAAAAAAGAAAGAAAAAGAAAAGAAAATGCTGTTTGTACAAATCTCTGCAACTATGCTTATCACTTCCTACATTCCCATGGCCCTCCCCCTCCCCCCAAAATCCATACCCTGGTTCCTAGGTTAGCAGTACAATGAACAAAAGAGCTGAAAGAGTCTAGGCCTAGAGATTAAATAAAAACAAAAACAACCTACAGTGGCATCCCAGTACTTGGGAGGTTAAAACAGGAGGATCAAGGTTAGGGCCAGTCTCAATAACTTAGCATTTTTTTCAAAATGAAAAAATAAAATAGGGCTGGGGGTGTACCTTGGAGGTAGATTGCCCCTGGATTCAATCCCCAGTACAAAAAAAAAAAAAGCTGACAGTGGCAACTGTGCAACATCAGCTGGTGCTAGAAAAATTGATTAGCACTGACTGTCAAGATCGATTTTTATGTAGCATGACAACATTATCAAAGGCAGGTTCAGACTTACGTTGCTTCCACCACTACCCCAACTCCAGCAGGTTGCAAGGCTTCTGTGATGGCTACAGCAATTTGTTTCGTAAGGCGCTCTTGAACTGTGGGTGTGACAAGAAGCATGGTTTACAAATCTGACACAAACAGCTGGAAGTTGATGTGTGTGTGTGTGTGTGTGTACAGCACTGGGGATTGAACCCTGGGGCATTTTACCTCTGAGCTACACCCCCAGCCCTATTTTATTTTTATTTTGAAACAGGGTCTCACTAGGTCGATGAGAGTCTCACTACTTGCTGAGGCTGTCCTCGAACCTGTGATCCTCCTGTCTCAACCTCCCAAGTTCTGGGATTACAAGAGTGTGCCACCATGCCCGGCTGGAAGTTGACTTTTGACTCAAGAATATTAGAAATCTTAAAAAGTAGCCTTCTGTGACATTTAAGAACCATGACACACCAACTTTTGCCAGTTGCTTTGTCTACTGACTGATCCACAATTCAATTAAATGTTCAATTCCCTCACCTGCACTACAGGTACTGAAGAGAACTCAGGAACCCCTGGCCCCTCCCCCACCCGCTGGGAAGTGATTAGAAACGCAGCTATCTCCCACACATGCAGTAAGACCAATAGAATTACTGGTTAACAAGCATCTCCACATAGGTAGAGGGGAGCAAATAAATAGCTAGCAATAGTATTAACAAAGGAGCTAATTAATGAGTTGTTGAAAACCAATGATTTTACCTAAGTAATGCAGTGCCTCGTGCTGACTAAAGCGACTTGCCTTTGAATACATACAAAAGTGTTCACTGAAGCATTGTATTTATTGGAAAACTGACAGAACCCCCAAATGTTATCAGAGCAGGGATTGGTTAAATCCAGCCATGGCACATACAAGAGAGCTCTAAGAAGCCTTGGAAATGAATGACATAGTTACATGTGCATGTCAGAATGTTTAAGATTTGTTAAGTGGAAAAAAGGAAAGGAGGCCAATTATGTATAATATGAGCCCACTTTGTTTAAATATAACACAAATAAACTTCTTTGAAATTGTTGGAGCCAGGCATGGTGGCACACGCTTGTAATCCCAGTACTTGGGAGGCTGAGACAGGAGAATCGCAGGTTCACAGTCAGCCTCAGCTACTTAGTGAGACCCTCCTTCAAAATAAAACATAAAAATAAGGCTGGGGGTGTAGCTTGGAGATAGAATGCCCCTGAGCTCAATCCTCAGTACCAACAAAAAAAAAAAAAAAGAAAAGAAAAAGAAATTGTTGGTACATGCATAGAAACGTGAAGGAATGCTCACACACAACAGGGATTTCTTCTCCAGGCTTGAAACAGACTTTCTCCTTTATGGTCCCATACATTTTTAATGTTTGACATATTTATTACACTTTTTTTTTTTTGGCAGTACCAGGGATTGGACCCAGGGGCATTCTACCTCTGGGCTACACCCCCAGCCCTATTTTTTATTCTTTATTTTGAAACAGGGTCTCACTAAGTGGCGGAGGGCCTCACTAAGTAGCTGGGGCTGGCCGCGAACCTGAATCCTCCTGTCTCAGCCTCCCAAGTACTGGGATTACAAGCATGCGCCACCAGGCCCAGCTTTTATTACACTTTTAATACAGTAAAAATACTTTTTCTGTAAGAAAAAAATATTTACTTTTTCTGTAAATAAAGATGGTAAGTTTACCTTGTAGTCTTCTACTGTAGATTTCTACAATCCTAGAAAAGAAAGAATTGTTTGAGTTACTCACACATTGATTGCAGGGAAGTTGGTAAGCCTTCCTCAGAAGACAAAAGCACTCTGTAGAAGAACAGTGGGGTGTGGGCAGGGATCATGCTTGTGGGGAGGGATAAGAAGTTACAAGTCCCACAGGGAGACGCGGCCTAACAGAGACCACCAATCATTACCAGGCGGGTGCTTCCTCGTGTCCCTAAAGACAGAGGAAAAACCAATGAGTCTCCAGGTGCGACGTTCACTTAGGAAAAACACAATTAGAGACCAGGAGCAAAGCTCCTGGTTAAAGCTCCCAAGTCATCAATTTTAGGCTAAGTCTCAAGTATTCTAATTAATCATATTGTTTTATCAGAGCTTAAAGTTCAAGTTAAAAATAAAAAGACTGTTTGTTAATAGCAGGTTAACTCTTACACCAACTAAATCTATTAGTGTAATCAGATTGGAATGGGATTTCATTTTTTTTCAGGCATCTCTTTGTAAGATACTTCATGTGATTAATCTTCCCTAGAGAAAAGACTCCTGATCTTACAGCACAGTCTGTCAGGTGATGGCCTCCCCCCTTGCTACTCGTGAAATGCAAAGATGGCAACGTGAATAACCCACTTGAGCATGGCTATTCATGCTCAGGACCTTTTCTTTAAACTCTGACACTGTAGTCATGAATTTGGACTCCATTAGGTAGAGACCATCCTTCTTCATGTCCCCAATGGGTATGCATGTTATTTTGAACAAAAAACAAAGAAAAGATGGTCTTCAAGCTCTCAGATAGGAAGTGTGTCATATTTCTTCCTGGGTCAAATTTCTGTATACATTACAACTGATGACTTTTCAGGTATTCGATTTGTTACTTAAGTAGGATATGTTATCAATTTAAAAAGTTAAGGATGCTGGGACACAGTGACATATGCCTGTAATCCCAGTACTTGGGAGGCTGAGACAAGAGGATCACAAGTTCAAGGCCAGCCTCAGCAACCTAGTGGGACCCTATCTCAAAATAAAAATGGAACAGGTGTGATGGTACATGGTTGTAATCTCAAGTACCTTGGAGGCTGACACAGTAAGATCACAGGTTTAAGACCAGCTTCAGCAACCTAGTAAGACCCTCAGCAATTTAGTGAGACCCCGTTTCAAAACAAAAAGGGCTGGGGGTGTAGCTCAGAGGTAGAATGCCCCTGGGTTCCATCTCCAGTACTACTAAATAATAATGATAAAGGGTTGGGAGTATAGATTGGAGGTAGAATGCCCCTGGACTGAATTCTCAGTACCAATTTTTAACAAAGTTAAAGATTCCCTTCTCATTTTTTTTCTTGAGTAGAATTTCAGCTGCAATATTAGACAAGTGTTCACATTGGGCATCTGTTTTTTGGTCCACACTTTAATAAAAATGCCTCTAATATTCTATTATCATGCTTGGTGCCTGCCCGTATCTGGGAGAGAGCTATGGATGTCAAGAGGAACATGCACGCAGGTTTCTGTTGAGTGTCTATGCGATCATGTGGTGAGCATGTTCCCCATGCTCAGAAAGCTTACGATTTCTTATTCTTAAATAAGTAGTAGGTGTTCAATTTATCGTGTATTTGCAGCATTTTACATAGATTTTTCTGAAATTAAAAAAATCTTTATTTTGCCCTCGTTCTTGAAAGGTAATCTGCTGAGAGGTATTTGTTGGGAATAGAATTCTGGTTTGACGCTGACAGTTAATCTGCCTTTCAATATTGCTGTTGGCAAACTAATTGTCAGACTAACCACCGTTACTGAGTAGGTAATCAATATTTTTCTCTGGCTGCTTTTATAATGTCTGATTATGTGTACTCTGAAGTTTACTATGTTGTATCTCAGTATGGATTTAAATTTTTCTTACCTGGGATTTATTAGCCTTTTTAAATCTGAAGACTGATATTTTGTATAAGTTCTGGAAAATTTTCCAGTCATTATCTTCTCTAATATTTCATCTACTCCATTTCCTCTGTTACCTCCTAGAATTCCAGATAAGGGCTTATTAAACCCTTTTGGTCTCTTATGGTATTTTGTTTTTGGTACTTGGACTGAGCCCATGGGCGTTAGACCCGAACTATTTTATTTTCATTTTGTTTTCTTTTTTTTTTTTGGCAGTACTGGGGATTGAACCCAAGGGCATTCTACCTCCAAGCTACACCCCCAGCCCAGCCCTATTTTTTCTTATTCTTTATTTTGAAACAGGGTCTCACTAAGTTGTGGAGGGCCTCACTAAGTAACCGAGGCTGGTCACAAACCTGCGATCCTCCTGTCTCAGCCTCCCAAGTACTGGGATTACAAGTGTGTGCCGCCACGCCTGGCTATTTTCATTTTGAAACAGGGTCTCACTAAGTTACCTGTACTGGGCTCAAACTGCGATCCTCTTGTCTCAGCCTCCCCAGTTCTGGGATCATAGACATATACCACCACACCCGGCTTCTTGTGGCTCTTCAATTCTTTCTCCTATTTCCCACCTATCTCTTTGTGTTGTATTCTGTATGATTCCTTCAGAACTTTCTTTCAGCTCACTATATTTTCATGTGCCCAATCTGCTGTTTAATGAGCATACTGGGATTTGGTATCATATGTTTCTTTCTTTTTTTTTTTTTTTTTTTTTGCAGTACCGGGGATTGAACCCAGGGGTGTTCTACCTCTGCGCTACACCCCCAGCCCTATTTTTTTTTATGCTTTATTTTGAAACCAGGTCTCATGAAGTTGTGGAGGGCCTCACTAAGGGGGGGGAGAGAGAGAGAGACAGGGAGAGAGAGAAATGAGAGAGAGCTGAGGCTGGCCGCGAACCCGGATCCTCCAGTCTCCGCCTCCCAAGTACTGGGATTACAAGCGTGCGCCACCACGCCAGGCTTTTCTTTATTTCTAGAAGTTATGTTTGGTCCTTTTTCCAATCTGCCTGGCTAACACTCTAAAAGTTTCTTCTTCCTTTGTCAATCTTTCAATCCTCTTACTATTTAACATGCTTGTTTCATAGTCTGTATCTGGTAACTCCAGCACCTGCCTTCTTTGTCCACCTGTGACTTGCTTTCTTTTGCTTTTGGTGAAATCATGTTCCTTGGAACTTCATTTGTGGGAATTCTTTGAAGCCTAGATAAAAGTGCATCAGAGAACATGAACTTGCTTCTGCTAGCAAGTCTGGAAGGCTACCTCTTTGGGGCAATTTAAACTAAATTATTGGGTGTTTTTTTCCCC
>PVJS01044805.1:0-16504 GCA_004027185.1 Glis glis
GGAGACCGGAGGATCCGGGTTCGTGGCCAGCCTCAGCACTCTCTCTCTCTCTCTTGCTCTCTCTCTCTCTCCCTCTCTCTCTCTTCTTAGTGAAGCCCTCCGCAACTTCATGAGACCTGGTTTCAAAATAAAGTATAAAAAATAGGGCCGGGGGCGTAGCGCGGAGGTAGAACGCCCCTGCGTTCAATCCCCGGTACCGCAAAAAAAAAAAAAAAAAAAAGAGGAAGCCACTGACAAATACAATATATTCATCAGTATTAGATAATTTTCTTTACCTCATCTGTTTTCTGGAGTATTCCACACAAGTTGTTTGCACTGAACTCTTCATATTACTTATCTTTAGAGGAGTCCACTACATGGGAGATTTTCACAGGACTTCGAAACATTCTTACAACTGACAACTTTCTTGTGCTTTTTAATTTGTAAAGTTTTGATCCAGTGTGCGTCTGTACATGTGGACCATTGAAGAATTTGCACATCTTTTTTTTTTTTTTGCGGTACCAGGGATTGAACGCAGGGGTGTTCTACCTCCGTGCTACACCCCCGGCCCTATTTTTTATACTTAATTTTGAAACCAGGTCTCACGAAGTTGCAGAGGGCCTCACTAAGTAGAGAGAGAGAGAGAGAAGGAGAGAGAGAGAGAGAGAGCTGAGGCTGGCTGCGAACCCGGATCCTCCGGTCTCCGCCTCCCAAAGTACTGGAATTACAAGCGTGCGCCACCACGCCCGGCTTGCACATCCCTTTTACTCATGGTTTCTCCCCATACTGTGCTCTTTCATATCTGTGAATCGCTCCAAGATTGCTAGCAGCATTGCCCCAAGCTTTACATGGATAGGCGCACTCTCAACTATGAATTGTTTTGATAGTGAAGCCTTCCCACAGTGTATATTTGGGGTTACTCTCCCATGTGAGTTCGTTCATGTCTGTGCAAATGACTAGATACTCTGAAGGCTTTCCCACATTGCTTACATACATAGGGCTTCTCACCAGAGTGAATTCGCTCATGAGAATGAAGGGAACTGGAAGTACTAAAGGCTTTCCCACATAGGGTTTCTCTCCAGTGTGACTCCTTTCATGTATTCTGAGAAAATAACAAGTAGTGTAGGTTTTCCCACATTGTTTACATACATAAGGTTTCTCTCCAGTGTGAGATCTTTTATGTTTCTGAAAATTACTGGCATCAGTAAAGGCTTTTCCACATTGCTTACATACATAGGTCTTCTCACCAGTGTGAACTCGCTTATGCATCTGAAGGCGACTGGCATAAGTAAAGGCTTTCCCACATTGCTTACATACATAGGTCTTCTCACCAGTGTGAACTCGCTCATGCATCTGAAGGCGACTGGCATAACTAAAGGCACTCCCACATTGCTTACATACATAGCGTTTCTCTTCAGTGTGACCCTTTTCATGTGTTCTGAGAGAATAAGAATCATAGTAGGCTTTCGCACATTGTGCACATACATAGTGTTTCTCTCCAGTGTGAATTTGCTCATGTTAGTGAAGGTGAATGGAAGAACCAAAACTAAAGGCTTTCCCACATTGCTTATATACATAGGGTTTCTCTCTAGTGTGAATTCGTTCATGTCTATGAAGGTGACTGGAAGATCTAAAGGCTTTCCCACATTGCTTACACACATAGGGTTTCTCTCCAGTGTGAATTCGTTCATGTGTGTGAAGGTCACCGGAAGAAGTAAAGGCTTTGCCACATTGATTACAAACATAGGGTTTCTCTCCAGTGTGAATTCGTTCATGTTTGTGAAGGTGACTGGAAGAGCTAAAGGCTGTCCCACATTGCTTACACACATATGGTTTCTCTCCAGTGTGAATTCGTTCATGTGTGTGAAGGTCACTGGAAGAAGTAAAGGCTTTGCCACATTGCTTACATACATAGGGTTTCTCTCCAGTGTGAATTCGCTTATGTGTGTGAAGGTGACTAGAAGAACTAAAGGCTTTCCCACACTGCTTACATACATAGGGTTTCTCTCCAGTGTGAATCCGCTCATGTTTATGTAGGAAACTAGGAAAACTAAAGGCTTTCCCACATTGCTTACAAACATAGGGTTTCTCTCCAGAGTGACTCCTTTCATGCATTCTGAGAGAAGAAGCAGCATAGTAGGCTTTCCCACATTGTTTACATACATAGGGCTTCTCACCAGTGTGAATTCGCTCATGCATTTGAAGGTAATGAGAAGAACTAAGGGCTTTCCCACATTGCGTACATACATAGGGTTTCATTCCAGTGTGACTCCTGTCATGTCTTCTGAGAGATGTAAGATCACAGTAGGCTTTTCCACATTGTTTATATGCATAAGGTTTCTCTCCAGTGTGAGTTACTTCATGTATCTGAATGTTATGGGAAGAACTAAAGGCTTTCCCACATTGCTTCCAAACATAGGGCTCCTCTCCAGTGTGAATTCGCGTATGCATCTGAAGGTAATTGGAAGAATGAAAGGCTTTCCCGTTTTGCTTTCTTTCATAGGATTCCTCCCCATTGTGAATGCTTTTGTGGATTTGAATGTAATGGGAATTACTGAAGGTTTTCCCACATTGCTTACACTCATGATGTTTATCTCCAGTGTGATTCCCTTCATGCTTCAGAAAGCTCTTAGGAGAACTGAAGGCTTCCTCCCATTCCTTATATTTATCAGATTTCTCTTCATATTTGAAAAGCACACATGGTTTCTGTTCAGACTGAGCTCTGTGGGGCTCATTGAAGTATAAATGACCAATGAGAACTTCTCCATACATCTGCCTTTCACCTGGTTTAACTCCAGGACAAATTTTCTTCTTGAGAATAGGATCTGAAGACCACCTGAAAATTATTCCACATTCACTACCAAGGTTATGTTCGAAGAATATCTCTAACTCTTGACTTCTGAAAAAAAAAAAAAGAAGAGAAGCACATTACTGGTGATGTGTTTATTAATGGTTTTCCATAAAACACACTGGTTTTTTGCCACGTAGGAATTTCTGAACATGAATGGCCGGAATGCTCTTCAGGGTAAATAGATCTAGGACAGTTATTATAAAAGCAGTAGTTGTCATGTCAGATCCTTCTTTCTCTTTCTCTTTTTAATAATTCTGTCTGACCTGCTACAAAAGCATTAAACTGTCTGGCATAGTGATGAGCACTTATAATCCCAGTACTTTGGAGGCTGAGTCAGGATGATCACAGGTTCAAGGCTAGACTCAGAAACTTAGTGAGCCTCTCAGCAACTTAGCGAGACTTCCCCCCGCCAAAAAAAAACCCAAAAAGCATTCTACTACCGGGCTACATCCACAGTTTTTTGTTGTTGTTGTTGTTTGTTTTTTGTACTCAGGATTGAACCCAGGCATATTTTACCTCCAAGCCACTCACCCAGCCATTTTTATTTTTTTAAACAAATCTTCCTAATTTCACTGAGTGCTTCAAAACTGTAATCTTCCTGTATTAGCTTCCCAAGTACTATCTTACAGGGATATGCCACTGTGCCGAGCCTTCAAATTACAATTAAGCTCAGGGGCATTCTACATTTTAGCTACACCATAGTCCCTGTCCTTTTTATTTTGACACAGAGTCTCTCTATGTTTCAACCAGGTTTTCTCTATGCCTCAGTAGTTGCCTAAGTGGTTTCAAACCCGTGATTCTCTTGTTGCAGCACCCAAGTACTGGGATTACAGGCCTTCTCCACCTTCCCAGTCTTTTTAATTGAATTGTAGATGGGGTCTCCCTTAAATTTCCAGGCTTGCAGGAAACTCACATTCCCCCTGGCTAAGCCTTCCACATAGTTGGGATTATAGGCATGAGCCACCACACCTGACTCATATCGGGTTTCACAATACTCTTTCCCAGTTAACTATATGATTACACTGAATATTTATATCATATTTAGAAACATTTCTAAGCCAGGTATGGTGGTGCATGCTTGTAATCCCAGTACTTGGAAGGCTGAGACCAGAGGATCCGGGTTCACGGATGGCCTCAGCCACATAGTGAGGCCCTCCGCAACGTAGTGAGACCCTGTTTCAAAATAAAGAACAAAAAATAGGGCTGGGGGTGTAGCTCGGAGGTAGAATGCCCCTGGATTCAATCCCTAGTACCACCAAAAAAACAACAAACAACAAAACAAACAAAAAAAGCACTTCTGTATTCCATATGCAAAATGTTAGAGACCAAATCTATTTTGGATTTTGAAATATTTGAATGGTGAGATATCTCAAAAATGTGTCACAATCTAAACACAAAATTTACTTTTGTATCATCTACATCTTATGCCCAAACTCTGACATACATAATAATATTGTACATGGGAACAAAGTATGTATATTGAAACATCAGAAAAACTGGTCTTCTGGTGGCATGATGCAGCTCCAAATTCTTCTAATATGGTTTGGATTTTCATTTGTAAAAATTCTACCTGTATGCATTTTTGGAAAGTATTTTGAGATTAAATCAATTATAAGATGGAGTTATTTAAATCATTAATTTAGTTGGTAATTTCCTGCCACTCAAGGACTCTTGAAACTCATGGCTTTCTGTCTGTCTCTCTCGCTCTCTCTCTCTCTCTTCCTGTTTTGTGTGTGTTTCTAGGGATTGAACCCAGGGAATTTCTACCTCCAAGCTACACAGCTACACCCCAGCCCTTTTCATTTTTTGTTTTGAAACAGGGTCTCACTAAGTTTCTGAGGTTGGTCTTCAACCTGCAATCCTTCTGTCTTGGTCTCCCAAATAGTAGGATTACAAGTGTGTACCACCACACCTGGCTCATTGCTTTCTTCTGTGAGTGAAAATTACCTTAGAGTTCTCCTGGAATTTTTGTAGTCATCCTTAATATTCTGCTCTTCCTGGTCTTGGCCTAAAATGTAGAATCAGAAGGATCATTATGAATTATTACATTACAGAAAAATTATTAAATTCTAGGTTAACTGCATGATATAAATAATATGATGATGCCTGGGATATTTACCAAAATGTTTCCTTTCAATATTTCATATCATGCCACAGCACTGATGAGCAAGAAACATGTGCACTCTGATGGACTAATGAAGGGAACGATGCCACCCTTACCTACGCAGGCCAGGTTCCTGAAGGTTTCCTGCATCACATCTCGGTAGAGATCCTTTTGAGATGGATCCAGCAAAGCCCACTCCTCGGGGGTGAAGGTCACAGCCACATCCTCAAAAGACACCAACTCCTAAAACATGTCACATATTTCTAGGATGAACGGTGAGACTCATATGACTGCAGATCTATACTAACTTCATAAGAAGTTCACATGAGGCTCTGCTCTCAAAATGATCCCTCCATGTCTTGCTCATCACACTCCTATGCTCCGTCCATTCCCACATCTTCTCAGGCAGAAATTCTGATGCTAGGCTGGAACTACATGGTAATTCCACATCAGAACAGCAAAACCCATGGTGTTTCAGGGTCATCCCAACTTTTCTTTGTGTACTGTAGCATCTCACAAAACAAAGTCCTACCTCTGTGTGGTCACACGTGCCTGTAATCCCAATACCTGGGAGGCTGAGACAGGATTGCAGTTTTCATGCCAGCCTCAGCAAGTAAGAGAGACCATGTTTCAAAATAAAAAATAAAAAGGGTTGCAGGTGTAGCTCAGAGGTAGACTGCCCTTGGATCCAATCCCTAGTACATAATGACTTCTATATGTTTGTCTCCATTATAAGGTGGCAATGTGACTTGTAATCCACACATATTAGGCAATAATAAACAGCAGCAAAAGTCACAAGACAAGATCCCAGATGCCCAGCAAGCAGAGGTCAGAGTGCATGCTGGCCATCAGGCAGGAGAGCAGGTTGGCAAGTCAGAGCAAGAAAAGGCAGACCTGGGAGGTGGTCGATGTCTGGATGCCCTGCTTACAGTGTAAATTGCTATGCTCACTGCAGAGGTGAGGTTCTGTTGTTGGCATGGATGGCAAAACGGTAGAAAAAAACTCAAAGGACAGCCAGGTATGGTGGCACATGCCTGTAACCTAGTACTTGGGAGTCTGAGAGAGAGCAGGATCACAGGTTCAAATCCAGCACCAGCAACTCAGTGAGGCTCCCATGAACTTAGTGAGACCCTGTTTCCAAAAAAAAAAAAAAATTAAATATGGCTGAGGATGTAGTTCAGAGGTAGAATGCCCTTGGGTTCAATCCCCATACCCACATAAATGAATGAATGAATGAATAAATAAATAAATAAATGGGGCTGAAAGTATAGCTCAGGGGTAGAATATCCATTCATTAAATTCCCACTACCACACACATCAAACAAACAAAAAAAAGGAAAACCATGTATTCAATGGTGTTTTGATTCAATGAGTATTTATATTCTTCTTTAAGTTTATCATTTTTTTGTTGTTTTTTGTTTTGTTGTTGTTGTTTCTGGTATGGGAGAGTGAAACAGGGCATTGTACCTCTGAGCTATACCCCTAGCTCTTTTCACTTTTTATATTCAAAGGGGTGTTCATAATTCATCGAGTGTCTCACTAATATGCTGAGGCTGGCTGCCAAACTGCCATGCTCATGTTTCAGCCTCCCAAGTACTGGGACTACAGGTATGCACCACTGCACACAGTTAAATTCACTGTTAAACAAATAATTTATTTCAAGAATTCCCTTAGCTTCTTCACAATCCATCATTTTATCCACTCGGGTTCAAGCAAGAAAATCAGCAAAGGATTATATTCAAATCCTTAGATGTTGAAGTAAAATGCTCTTTTATATAAAGAAGATTCTACCAAGAAAGCCAAAAGGCAACAGTTCAGGGAAACCGCCAGCCTCACACAAAACTCTCAAGACAACAAACATCAGAAGGCCACACAGGTTCCTAAGCTCACACAGAGACTACTCTCACTGTGCAGGTACAGCTCAGGGTGCCTCGCACCCAGGGAGGGAGGGAACCTGAACAACCAGGAGAGTGAATTCTGGGACCTCCACACACACCCTACATTCTCCACTCACCTGGAGTCAGGTGTTAGTTCTGACCTGTGGTATCTTTCTGACTCCCAAACTGTGGGGTTTGCTGGACACCAACCAATTCTCCAACCACAATCTGTCCCACAATTCAATTCTGACACCACCCACAGTTAACACAGTCCTAACAAGTTCAGGGCTCAGACAGACCATGATATCCTGGCTGCAGATGCCAGCCCAAAGCGTGTGTTTGCTCTGACAGGTCACCAGACCCCATCCTGAAGGTATAGAAGGGTGGCACCCAGAGTCACTTTCTCAGCATAAATTCAGATACTACTTTTTTTTTCAGTACTGGGTATTGAATCCAGGGGCATTCTACCTCTGAGCTACACCCCCAGCCCTATATTTTGAAACAGGGTCTCACTAAGTTGCGGAGGGCCTCACTAAGTAGCTGAGGCTGGCCGTGAACCTGTGATCCTCCTGTCTCAGCCTCCCAGGTACTGGGATTACAAGCGTGCTGGAATTACAAGCCTGCACCACTATGCCTGACTATAAATTCAGATATTACTTAAAATGAGTTTATGATAAACAAACACACTTCTGTTCATGAAATTTCCAAGGGTTTTAAGGATCTCTGTGCCAGAATAAGGGACAAGGACAAGATTCTATTATTATTATATTGTTATCATTGTTATAATTATCATACACACCCAAGAAACACTCAAATTTTCAGTAAAGAGCAGTGATTAAATATTCCCTTCTCCAAATCTTTGTGGACTGGAGAAACAGCCTACTTTATACACTTTCCCCATTACAATTAAAGGATGTCCCGTTTTTATGGTATGACAAGGCCAGACACATGCATTCTAAATTCCCACTTTTGTCCTCAAAAACAATTAACTGATTGCCAGAAAGAAAACGAATATTAAGCAAGTTTTCCTTCAGTTTCTCTCCTTCCTCCAGGCCTCTGATCTTTGATCCACCCTCAGCCTGAGCCAGCGCACAGCCCTCCTTTATTGTCATTCTAACAGACTGACACCAGGCAGAACATCCTCAAGTCTAGGATCTGATGTCACCATCCCATCCTCCTATCTTCTTTCATCCTTTCTTTCTTTTTTTTTGTTTTTTAGGGTACCAGGGATTGAACCCAGGGGCGTTCTACCTCCGCGCTACACCCCCAGCCCTATTTTTTATACTTTATTTCGAAACCGGGTCTCACGAAGTTGCGTAGGGCCTCACTAAGGAGAGAGAGAGAGAGAGAGAGAGAGAGAGCGATGAGGCTGGCCACGAACCCGGATCCTCCGGTCTCTGCCCCCCAAAGTACTGGGATTACAAGCGGGCGCCACCACGCCTGGCTTTTCTTTCTTTCCTTCTGTCTTTCTTTTTTTGTGGTACTGGTGATGGGACCCAGGGGCATTCTACCTGTGAGCTACACCCCCAGCCCAGTTATTTATTCTTTATTTTGAAACAGGGTCTCACTAAGTTGCAGAGGGCCTCACTAAGTAGCTGAGGCTGGCCGCGAACCTGGATCTTCCTGTCTCAGCCTCCAAAGACTGGGATTACAAGCGTGCGCCACCTTGCCCGGCTTTCATCTTCTTTCTAATCCTCTTGCTTCTACCTAGACAGAAAAGTCCTTTCTGCCTCCACACTGATAAGTTTGCAGACCTTCTGTTTGGGACATTCGGATAAACATTTATTCTTTCAGATAAACTCGTATTCCTTATCTCTCTCCTTTGTTCGTTTTGTCTTTCCTTCGTTCTTTCATGTGACAGACACCAACCCATTTCCCCTCCATTAGCACTCCAGCCAAGTGCGCATGTGTGTGTGTGTGTGTGTGTGTGTGTGTGTGTGTGTACCTCTTCCTGATTAGTCAGCGATGTGTGTTGGTGTCAGGATATTTAAGCATTTGCTGGCAGCCCAGAGGAGCGCGGGACTGAGGAACACGCTGTGGACTGAGACGCTGCTTCCAGACTTTTAGAGAACTCAGGAATTCTGTCTGCCTGGGGAGGTAAGAGGGGCGGGGACCTCCCCCATGGCCCATCTGCACGCCTGCCCCTCCACCTCCACCCCACAGTCAGGGACGCGCGGATGCGGCCAAGCCTCCAGAGAGGGTAGCCACCACCAATGGCAGGAAAACAACACCGGGTCCTGCCGCTGGCCCTGCCACACTGCATGGCCAGAGGGGACAAAGCTGAGCAGCGACAAGGGACACATGGTCAACTCCTGGGCTGGAAGGGAGGCCGGTCCCCCATCTCACCAGTCCCTTTGTTCCCCGCCCGGTACCCCACATCTCACCATTTCCTGCTTCCTGGTCACCCAGAGTCCCGCCCGGGGTTTTGGCGTCAGTGGCTGTCACAGCACGAAGGAGTATGAAGCCTTCAGCACTTTTCACAGCAGCTGAGACACGGGTCCTAAGTATGGCGGAGCCAAAGGAAAGATCTCGTGAGACGTGTTGCTGCCCCGCCCTCTTCTGCCTTCGCACCTCATTGGACAGATCATTCCGGGCCTGGAGCCTCTGATTGGAGAGTGATTCAGAACCCGCCCCTGGGAACTAAGTGACTAGTAAGTGAGCCACACTGGCCCCAGAGGAGGCAAAGGACAGACTGCAGCCACAGCCCTCACCAGGCCTCCTTTCTTCCCAAGGCCCAGACCCGGCCCAGAGTGCGGGATCTTTGCATCTACGCAGTAACAGCTCCAGGCTTTCCAGAGCTGGCACCTGCTTCTTCCTGCACTTAGTGGGCTCTTCCTGCTTCTTCCTCCTGGAAATGGGGCCATAAATGAGCTCAGTGTCCCATGGAGACAACCCCTGAGGGCAGACTGACTAGGAACATGGATTGCTACTGAAATGGAGCATCAGCAAAGGATTCTGGCACAAAGGATGTAGCTCTGGGAGCTCACCATGTCTTGCAGTTCCCTCCTCACAGTATGGAAACTCGCCCTCAATCAACAAACAAAATTTCAGGAAATTCTCACTTGGAGTCAGCAAAGATCAGGAGTAATGAAATGGCAAATTCATAAACCTTTTCTCCAGGAGACTACCTGAAATAGTCTTCCTCTAAGACCGATCTTCACAGATTTCTTTCATACGTACAAATGTCAGCAGGTCCACAGATGAGACATGGAAGTTCCACACATGCCCTTACCAATCTTGTGCCCAATGAACCTCGTCCATGCTGATGTTCTTGGGTTGTATCTCTTGTCATAAACAGGCAATAGTAAGCAATGGTTTTTCCTGAGTCCTGTGAGTAAATTTAACAAATTATTGAATGTAACAGGAGTGGAAGACTATAGGAAAGATCATGGCATATTGATATTGTACCCAAGTTGGGCAGAAATGAGGGTACCCTGGGGCCCCAAATGCTGTGACTGGCATCTGATGTGAGGGCATCTTGAGGGACTAAGCTCTTAAACTTGTGGAGTAAGACACCAGCTCCAGGAGTGTCAGAATACAATGGACCTTTAGACACCTGCTTGGTATCTGGAGAGGTGGAGGACTGGTTGTAGGTGGGGAAAGAGCCCACACGTTTGGTGTCAGAGGTGTAGTGGGTAAGCCTTGCTTCTTCTTACACTAGTGGGCTTCCTGCCCATAGTGGTGGTGCACACCTGTAATACAGTCTGAGGGAGGCTGGGACAGGAGGATCACTGGTTCAAGGCCAGCCTCAGCAACTTAGCAAGACCTTGTTTCAAACTAAAAATTAAAAACAATTTGGGGGTGTCACTCAGAGGTAGAATCACCCTGGGTTCCATTCCCAGTACACAGGAAAAAATAAAGAAGTGTAATGGATAAGTACAGGTAACTTTCTCTCTCCCTCTCTGCAATTTGTAACACCCTCCATTCCACCTCTGAGTTCAGTCCCGAATATGACCACTTGTCCCGTTCCAGGAACCCACACCCAACATTTCCCACCTTTCCCTGGGCTCACTGTTGTGCAAAGTGCTAAGTGCTTTGAGAATCGCAGGTTCAAGGACAGCATCAGCAAGTAGTGAGACTCGCATCAACCTAGCAAAACCTTGTTTCAAAATAAGAAATAAAATTGGGCTGGGAGTGTAGCTCAAAGGTAGAATGCCTCTGGGTTCAATCCCCAGTACCACAAAAAATAAAAATAAAAATAAAAAAAAGATTCCCACCTCCAATGCTTTGTGGTTTGGAGAAACATCCTACTGTATACAAACACATTCCCTATTACACTTACAGGATGCTCCATTTTTATCTTATGACAAGGCCAGACACACACATTCTAAATTCCCACTTTTGTCCTCTAAAATATTTAACTGATTAGCAGAA
The DNA here is from genome assembly GCA_004027185.1 of Glis glis. NCBI lineage: Eukaryota > Metazoa > Chordata > Mammalia > Rodentia > Gliridae > Glis > Glis glis. Next base: position 11,186 of record PVJS01044805.1, read on the forward strand.
AGAAAACACTTATTAAGCAAGTTTTCCTTAAGTTTCTCTCCTTCCTCCAGACCTCTGATGTTTGATCCACCCTCATCCTGAGCCAGCACACAGCCCTGCTTCATTGTCATCCTAACAAGCTGACACCAGGCAGAACATCCTCAGGTCTCGGATCTGATGTCACCACCCCCATCCTCCTCTCCTCTCTCATCTTCTTTCTACTCCTCTTGCTCCTACCTAGAAAGCAAAGTCCTTTCTGCCTCCACACTGACAAGTTTGCAGACCTTCCATTTGGGACTTTCCCCTCCTGCAATGTTCCTTTCAGATAGTCACTTTCCTTTTCTCTCTCTTTCATTTGGTCTGTCTTTCATTCTTTCATGTCAGAGAAGCCAATCCCTTTCCCCTCCACTCCCACCCCAGCCACGTGTGCATGTGCACCCCTTCCTGATAAATCTGGCGATGTGGGTTAGTGTCAGGATATTTAGGGATTTGCTGGCAGCCAAGGAGCGCGGGGCTGAGGACAGGCTGTGCTGAGGCCCTGCTTCCAGACAATTTGAAAACTCAGGGTATCATGTCTTCCTGGGGAGAAAGGAGGGACGGAGGGACCCTGAATCGTATGCCTGCATGTCGGAGTGGCCACAGGGTGGACAGGGGAAAATGCCAGAAGGAGGAGAGGAAGCCTAACTAACACCTTGTTTTAACTCTCCCCACCAACACCCCTGGGTTCAGTCCCCAGTAGACAGACACACACACACACACACACACACACACACACACACACAAAAAAAAAAATGACGCATTTCCACTTTGCTGTTGAAGGTCTAGTAGGCCCATGGTATTCTGTCTGGTCCACTGGCGATCAGACACTGAAGAGGCTGTGTAGGAGGCAGCCTGTAGCAATCTCCAAACATTTTTTTCTGTTCTCTGAGCTGAAAAGGAAAACCACTAACTGTAGCACTGCTTTCCACTAGACCCCTAGCAGAAAGAGCCTGACACTTGTTCTTTACACTGTCCCAACTGCAAACTGTCACCTAATGACATGATATGCTAATGAAGGATTGAAAACTGAACAAGCTTGGCCCAAATCAGCATCTATCTATATTAGTCTTCAATTCTATGAACTGGCTCCTCCCCTATCTATTACTTAGAGTGAACATGGACTGTCAGGACCTGTTTTACAACTTAAACACTCAGAGGACATATAAGTCCCCACATCCACAATGGTAGAGGTCAAGTCTTCCTTTTTTTTTTGTGGTACTGGATATTGTACCCAGGGGCATTCTACCTCTGAGCTACACCCCCAGCCCTATTTTTTATTCTTTATTTTGAAGCAGGGTCTCACTAAGTTGTGGAAGGCCTCACTAAGTAGCTGAGGCTGGCCACAAACCCGGATCCTCCGGTCTCAGCCTCCAAAGTACTGAGATTACAAGCATCCCCCACCACACCCAGCAAGTCTTCCTTTTTTTGAGCAAAAGCTTTCTCATGGTTGTTCTACTAACTCTTCTGGAAATTATTCTTTATCACTGTCCAATAATGTTACCAATTTGGCTATGATTTGTACTACTCATCCATATGTATTGTCATGGGGGAGCAAAACCCCAGTTATTGAACTGTCTCATATTACTGTCTCATATAACATAGTAGTGTATAACACTACTATTCCCCTCCTTATTGGTTTTCAGATTGATTGGCATATCAAATATACCACTTGTTACAGTGCCAAAGAGAAGAGCTGCAATTTGGCTCCCAGTACAGCTCAATTGCACTTGGGCTGAAGAATATAGTTTACACATTCTCTTAGAATCTTGAAAGTGATTTAGATCTAAATGGCTTCTAGCTACCCTTAGAGCCTTTATTGTCTCCGCAGTTGTCATTATCACTACAGCTGCCGTATCAACTGTTTCTTTGGTGGATAGGACCCATACAGCTGAAGCAGCTTAAAGTGTTCTCACAAATGCCACTAACAAATGAGAAATGCAAGCGGAAATGGATAGAGGAATTATGGCTGGAACACACGCTCTGGAGGCCGCTGTAGAATGGTTAGGAGAACAACAAGCCGCTATGGCTGCACCGTTACAATTGAGATGTGACTGGCAATTTAGTAAACACTGGGTTACGGCTCTCCCATACAATAATTCCTTTGATAATTGGCAATGGGTGAAAATAAATATTTGATTAGAGTCTTACAATGCATCCCTTAATGGGAACATTGGATGTTTACAAAATAAATTGGACAATCAGTTGCAAAGTATTCATACATAGCTCTCTCAATATACCTTTCAATCTATCAAATAAGGGTTTCATTGGGTAAACTCTGTTAATTGGTTTTCTGACCTTAATATTGAATTTTGATTATTGCTGGAGTAGGCTGTTTATTATTCCTACTGTGTATAGGGATTATCTGTGCTATTAAACCATTTTGCCAGCAAGTTGTTCAACACCAAACTCTAATTATGATGGGTCTGTTGGCAGATGCACAGTTGAATATGTTTCATGCCTCAGCACTTAATGAAAAGGGGGAAAATGTAGCGACACAGACCCATAATATGTTATCTGGCAGGCTAGTTGCCAAACTCTGACAACAATGGGCTGGCCCTGAGTGTAGCAAAGAATCCTGAAGACAGGACTTAGCATAATTTGGAGTCCTGCCCAGGTGACTTGGTGTTCTGCCTAACAAGGTTACAGGTCTAATATCCTTATAGATTAATATGTGGAGCTTATATTGTTCCCACTTCAAGTTATCCTCATGGAGCCGGATGTGTGGCACACGCTTGTAATCCCAGTACTTTGGGAGGCGGAGACCGGAGGATCCGGGTTCGTGGCCAGCCTCAGCTCTCTCTCTCTCTCTCTCTCTCTCTACCTAGTGAGGCCCTCTGCAACTTTGTGAGACCCGGTTTCAAAATAAAGTATAAAAAATAGGGCCGGGGGTGTAGTGCGGAGGTAGAACGCCCCTGGGTTCAATCCCCGGTACCGCAAAAAAAAAAAAAAGTTATCCTCATGAAGTTACTTTTGTATTAACACATTCAAACCTCTTTGTTCTCCTTACCATATAAGTTGCTGTATTTTTAATAAAGACAAAGTGGCCATCAGTCCTCTTCTTGCCTATGTGTGAGTCTCTTAATTGAAGATCACCCTTCTGTAAGATGACTGTGTAGAAGCGATGCATACCTAGACATATATATGGTGTTTGGGGCTATGTACTGTTTCAAGTACTCATGGGTGAGATGTTATTGGCCTTTCACCCACCATAAAGGAAGAATATTGTATTTAATTTTTATTATATCACAAAGACTCATCACTGAAATCAGTGGGTCTGGTCAGCATTACCAGGACAACTTTCTTTTATTTCATTGAGTTGTCTTTCTCTGTATTTTAATGAGCTCCAGCTTACCTTACTCTGCTATTGGACTACTGGTGTCCTCTTCTGCAAACCATCTTTGGTTATCCTTAGTCCACTTTCTGAGGACACTGTGGTTTATTTATTTATTTTTGCTGGTTTGTGCATGGTGGTAGATTCTACATATTAGTCTTTCAATATCATGGATATCTTCTTCAAGCTGTCATCCTGTTTTATTATCATCATGGGTGAGTATTTTGTCCCCTCAGATGCCTGTTTTTTAACACTTTTATTGGTGCAGTGAAATTATACATCATTATGCAATTCAATGTATTACATACATGCACACATATCTTGGTGTACTTCCCTTCATAATGCCACCCCTCTTTTCCTTCCTCCCACCACACACTGTGTCAAATCCTATTCTATTTTGCTCAAAATATATCCTTCAAAGTGGGGCATGGTAGACCATGACTGTAATTCCAGCACTTGGGAAATTGAAACAGGTGGATTGCAGGTTGGATGCCAGTGCTTGGTAAATTAGCAAGACCTGTTTCTAAATAAAAATAAAAAATAAAATAAAAAGCCACACGTAGTGCCACATGCTTTTAAACCCAGTACTTGGGAGGCTGAGACAGGAGGATCATAGGTTTGTATTCAGCCTCAGTAACTTAGTAAGGCCCTCCACAAGTTAGTGAGACTCTGTCTCAAAATGAAAACTAAAATAGGGATGAGGGTGTAGCTTAGAGGTAGAATTTCCCTGGGTTAAGTCATCAGTAAGATACACACACACACACACACACACACACACACACACACACACACAAATAGGACGCTGGATAGAAAGATAGGTATTAAGGTAGATAAACATGACAGGGCCTGGGAGGACGCACCGATCTACAAGCAGTTCTCCACCTCTCTAGACACCAAGCAGGTGTCAAACAGGTCCATTGAATTCTGACACTCCTGGAGCAGGTGTCTTCCTCCACAAGATTAAGGGCTTAGTCCTCAAGATGCCGTCACATCAGATGCCAGTCACAGCATTTGGGGCTCCAGGATAGCCTCATTTCTGCCCAACTAGGGTGCAATGTCAAGATGCCACAATCTTACCCTCCAGTCTTCCCCTCCTGTCATGTTCGATAATGTGTTAAAATTACTTAAGGGACTCAGGAAAACACACTGCTTACTGTTGCCTGTTTATGACAAGAGATACAACCCAAGAACATCAGCATAGACAAGGCTCATAGGGCTCAATATGAGGTAAGGGCCTGTGTGGAACTTCCATGTCTCATCTGTCGTCCTGCTGTCATTGTATATATATATACAAAATCTGTGAAGGTCAGTCTTAGAGGAAGACTCTTAGGCGGTATCCTGGAGAAAAGGTTTATGAATTTGCCATTTTTTTAAGTCTGATCTTTAAGCTGACTCCAAGTGAGAATTTGCTGAAATTTTAGGTGTTGAAGGAAGGAGTTTCCATACTGAGAGGTGGGAACTGCAGGGCATGGTGAGCTCCCAGAGTTACATCCTTTGTGCCAGGATCATGTCCTGGTGCTGAGTCAAGCTCCATTTCAACCATGCCTCCAATTCAGTGGGGCTCCATGTTAGTAGTCAGTCTGCCCTAAGGGGGTGTCTCCATGGGACACTGTTGGACACTGAACACATGTGCGGCCCCATTTCCAGGAGAAGGTGCAGGAAGAGCACACTAAGAGCAGGAAGAAGCAGGAAGAGCCCACTAAGTGCAGGAAGAAGCAGGTACCCGCTCTGGAAAGCCCGGAGCTGCTCCTGCTTAGATGCAAAGATCCCACAGTCAGGGCGGGGTCTGGGCCTGGGGAGGAAAGCAGGCCTGGTGAGGGCTGTGGCTGCAATCTGTCTCTGGCTCCAGTGGCCCACTGCGGATGGCTTCCTACTCAGTCCCAAGGGGCGGGTCCTGGGTCACCATCCAATCACAGGCTTCATGCCCTGCGGGAGCTGTCCAATGAGGTGCGATGGCGGCAGGGGGCGGG
>PVJS01044806.1:0-16505 GCA_004027185.1 Glis glis
AATAGTGTAGCTCAGAGGTAGAATGCCCCTGGATTCAATCCTTAGCAACACACACACACACACACACACACACACACACACACAAAGTGTAGACATCTGAGGACAGGGACTTTGTTATATCTCTTATGCCTATCATCATGCAAAATAGCATAGGACATATTGAAATTAATCATGGATGAAAATAAAGAAAAACACTATCACCTTTATGATTATTTAAATAAATATAGGAAAAGTATTGAATGACAATTAACTACTCAATTTTAAACTTAATTTAATAAACTTTTCTTAATGTTGCTAGATTCTAATTTTTATGAAATGCTAGAATTGATCAAATTCAATATCAAGAAAAAATCACCAGGTAAACTAATATTTGGTAAATGATATTTTATATATATAAAACTAAACTGGATAGAAATATTAAACAATTCTTTTTGGACTGACCTTACTTTGCTTATAGGAGACCAAAACTATATGTCACCAGTGAAGTGCCTGGAGGTCTCATGCAATGCAAGAAGACTATGCATATAATAGAGTCCTGGCAGGAAAATGTAGAGCTGTGTATTAATCATCATGAATCCCAGCTTCGACTTGCATAGTGATCAAAATAAACAAGAATGATGTGTTATGCAGGTGAGAAAGAAGGGGTTAAAATTAATAATTTTCACTGAAATCAATAAAACAATGGCATGAAACTTAGTAATTACTCAACTCTGAGACCTGTACACTATTCATATTTTATAAGTTTCAGATGCAAAACTTTGAAAAACTATGTGTTGTATATACTTAAATTTCTTATACAGTCATATATTTTGCTCATGTCTGCGTTTTCTTATTTCTATTTCATATTTCTCTGTATTTTACTTATTTTGGTCTTATTTATTTTCATTTTATTAATATGGGAATAGAGTGCATACTATAATTTATAGACCATTCAGCTATATATTTTGTGATGCAAAACTCTTCTGTTGCAAGGTTTGGGGCAGCCTTTACCCCATTTCTACTCCCACACAATCAAATCAAAACAAAATAAAATACCTGACAGGATCTAACACTGAAATTGGAAAAAAATTATCCACTCAAGTATTTGGGGGAACGAAATGAGGGAGGACAACTATAGGGCTTGGTACATTTACTTGGGAGTTAGTAGCTAATGATTTAAAGACTACTATTTACTACATATTTTTCAATAATCTAAATGATTCCTTGAGTTACTATGATGTTATGAATATGGAATCAGTATGACATACCAGGAATCCTCTTCTCTTTTCCTTTCCACTTTATGAGTTACAAAGAGAATATTACAGGAGAAGAACATAAATACCAAATGGATTTAATGCCTTTCACAATTAAAATAACAATATCATTGAAGGAAAGAAGTTTCTCTTAAGAAAATATTGACAAAAATGTGGATAATTATCTAAAACCCTAATTTTTTTTTTAATATTTAAGTCAGGCTTTGTTTACTGAAAGGCTAATATAAAATACTTTCTTTACATTTCAATCTTAGCTCTAAAAGTCTATTTCTGGAAAAATTAAATTGCCATATTAATTATCATTAATTTACATGGATAGAAGCTATAGTGTAATTGATATTTATCAAAATTAATACTATTTCTACCTGACACTTCAATAACCTTTTTTTCCCCTAGAAACAGCTCCTTAATCTATCATAATTATACATATTCTGGTTGACCAAGAGAGCATCATAGTATTTGTAGTCTGGGTGTTTCATGTGTATTGTGATAAAAGATGCAATAACAAATGTAATGCTTTTTAATAGTTATGTAAAATGTCCACTAATCTCAGTGCTGCTCCCGTTAGCAGAATATGAAATCACTGGAGCTTTCTAAGGTAGATACCTGTACCTCAGGGTGTCCAAAATGATCCATGAGATAAATAAATAATATAATACAACTTGATTTTTATTTATGTTATCTAGAATTTAAAAATAATCTTTGGCCTTATGTAAGATACAGGTTCTCCCTGAGGCTTTCACTTGGTCTGTTTCTGGAAACTCACATGCAACGTGGTCTTAGGCAGTTGGAATAACTGAGTCTGACATTCTACAGGAGGGAGATCAGACCTGCATCCTCACCGTCAGGGTTTCTTCACCTACAATGTAATTATCGAGGGTTACCTATGCCTGGTTAAGAGGATTTAGAAAATAATAGTTTTAATCAAGCTAATTGTCAAACAACAGGCATGTGGATGAGAAAAGTTTCCTTCAAAGATATCACATATTTAATATGTCTAAAAAGGCAAGTTTAAGTGAACAAAAAGAAGAGAGTGACTGGACACCTGCTACCACTCTAGTATCAGCACTTCAGGTGTGCAGTGAGGTTAAAAAAGAGTGGTGAATTTAAATCTGATAATTTAGTCATGGTACTTTAACCTCCATGATGGAAAATAACTTAAATGTGAATTTATAAACAGTATTGTTAACAATACATTTCATCTTATATTCATATTGTGCATGGAAATTCCAGCAAATGATATTTAAAGCTCTTGTATTCATAAACCATTTCAAGAAATGTTTCATAGGCTGGGGATGCGACTCCATGGTAGAGCATTGGCTTTGCCAATGTGAGACCTGGGTTCCATCCCAGCATGGCAAAATATAAATAAAATTTTAAAAAAATGGCTCATGCTTTATCTTCTTTTAATTGTGGGTGTCATTAAGTATATGGGTTATAATGCATAAATAAACAAATTTATATTATGAACCATGAGTGGATTTATGGGATTACAGTTAATTTAAAAGAATGCTACATCAAAAGTCAGTATACAAGATTTTTCATGGATTACCAGTAATTATTTAGGTCTAAGAGCAAATGTCAAAGCATGTAAACTTAAGAAAAGGTGTACCTTGATCCCTCCCTGTTAAGAGCATCCTAATCAAGTTTGCTTCATAGCATCACTTTAGTCCTTCATTAGAACCTATAGCTACTTGAGATTACCTTATATATTTTATATTATTTGTTTCCTTATTTTAGAATATATATTGTGTGCTGGATATTTTGTTACTAAATCAATGTGCTTTCTCAGAAAACTCCAAGTACTGTTTACCAAAAAGAAAACTTTGAGTGTGTGTGTGTGGTGCTAGAGATTGAACCTAGGGGCATTCAACCTTCAAGCTAGTGTCCCAGCACTTTTATTTTTTATTTTGAAACAGGGTCTCACTAATTTGCTGAGTAGGGCCTCAAACCTTTGATCTTCCTGTCTCAGCCTCCCAGATACTGGAATTACAGGTGTGTGCTATCACTCCTCACTAAGAAAACTATTTTAAATGAGTGAATAAAATAACATAAAAGCACATGAGGTTTTATGTTATGTCTGCCAGTTTTATGGGCTGGAGAAATCCTAAGAACAATCTACATATTTCTTTGCCTTGGTTTACTCATCAATATGTCTAACAAAAATGTGATTTAGAATTTAAGTAACAAAATCCAGTAGCCATTTTCAATCATAGAGCACCCTTATTCACTGCTTATTTGCTTCTTTTCTATATTTAGCTTAGCAAAGACAATTTCCAGCAGAGACCACATATCTACATAACACTCAAGTATGTGCCCTGAACCTCCCATGTCTTCAATATGTTTACCTACATTTGTCTCCCTGTAAAGTGAGAAATTGTTAGGTCCTTCATATAAGAAAAAATTTAATGATATATTACAACTTTGTGAAACAAAACTTCTACCAATAAAAGGAATATCAGAACAAGTCCTCATTACTATCGTTGCAGAAAAAAAATCACCTGTTTTTCTAACTTCATAGATTCCTGCGAGATGATTGTCATCCAAACCATTGTCCATTTTTAACAACTCTATCTTTCCATAGGATTCTCAGTCTATTGAGCAGAAATTGAATAAGGAAACCAAACAATTTTACTAGGCTTAACAAGTTTCATTTGCATATTTTAAATTGGACTTTGGGCTACATGGAGTGTCAACATAAGATTAAAATGCATTAATTCACTATCACTATGAACTGCGTAATGATGTGAGACTCTAAAGCACCAATAAAAGTATTTTAAAAAGTTTAAATTATAAAAAAATGCATTAAATTAAGTGACATACTGTAAAGTCTATAATGTGATGAAAATATAAAAAACATATTATTGCTCATCAAAATGATGAAAAAAAACAAGTTTACCACAACAGAATACCACAGCAGAATTGAAAGGGAAATTAGCATAGATGGATAATGTATTGGTATCATTAGAAAATACTTTAAGAGCTGGTTTGTAACCTTTCATTTAATATGAAGTGGTCCCATTCCTTACTGTTGTGGGTAATAATCATTATTGCTATTGGGACAACAATAATGAACTAGTCTAACCCTTACATTTATTTATATTAAGTAATGTGTTTTAGAAGCACAAATTTTGTTTGGGCACATACTTATATATTCCATTCATTAAAAGGATAAGGAGAATTAAAGTGTAATATAATCACAGTTCTCCATCTTGTTTTTAAAACAAGAAATTGAGTCTCCATTAGTTTCTCTGAGTCTAATAAATTTAGTTGCTTCTCTATGATGAATAAATATGAGACACTACTGTTCCTTCTTTATAGGTGCTGCTCAAAAATTCTATCTTGGGTTTAAAGAGGAATAGATTTTTATTTATTATTAGTAAATACAATAAATAATGTACTTTTTATATACAAAGTAATAATCACAAACAATTAAAATCTGGATTTCTCTGAGTTTATTATCATTTTGACAAAATTGATGGACAATGGATAAAGTTTGACTACTCCATATAATGGCTATAACAATAATAAAATAGGCCTTTATTGAAGACTTGTCCATAAGAAAATTTGGGAATTATTTTCCAGGTTAATTCATTTTTATACTTTCATTGGTATATTAGAGTTTCACATCACAATGACGTTCATAGTGATAGTTACATACAAACACATAGTACTTCCTGAGTTTTCCCCCAGCACCCTCCCCACTCCCCATCATCCCCATACAAAATATTGAAATTGGCATTGGTATTCTCACATATTTACATAATGTCAGTGGAAGTGATTCCTTCATTAATTCTTCTCCCCACCTACAACACTCCCCTAGACCACCTCCCTCACTCCACTGGAGTTTCTCCTCCATTATCCAAAGTCCCTATTATTTCTCAATTACTCCCTAGCTTCTGCATATGAGAGAAAACATATGATCTTTCACTTTCTTTGACTGGTTAATCTCACTTCACATAATGTTCTCCAGGTCCATCCATTTTCCTGCAAATGACACAATTTTGTTTTTCTTTATTGCTGAGTAGAATTCCATTGTACATATGCCGGGGTCCAGCCTCGGCCAGTCCAGGGGAATCCCTGAAGGAGATGTAGGGTCGGTGAGGGAATGAGAGACAGGAGGCTCAGCGGTTCAGTGAAGCTGCAGGCACTGTCTCTGCCCAGCAATCATCAGACTTTATTTTTTATACCTTTTTTACATCAGGAAGTCTTAATGCTAACAATTTTCTGCTTAGTACATCATGAATTTTTTTTTTTACTTAGTACATCATAGCACTCTTTACAGTGCAGTCATTTATCCACAGTTGTTAACAACCCATTGTCCAGATGGTCACAACATGTTCCCCACCAATTACTCAGGTTCCATGCAAACTTGTGTTTCCTCCCACAATGTCAACTTAGCTCTTTTAATCATTTGCATTGTTCTCGGAAATATCACGCTGCGATTATCAGATGAAAGACATGACCTTACCTAAAGGCTTTTGACTACTGCCTTTTATATATTTTTATATAAGTCTTAGCATATTTTTATATTACATGGCTACATATATTATGCTAACTGTCTAAAAATAAATGTCATTGTGGCTAACTATGTCTGCTACTAAACTATTTTTATTTATATCTTTCTTATGTAGACTATAACTATACTTATAATAAAGGTTAAAAGCTATGAATAATATGGTTAACTAGACCTTACACCTCTACTTAAACTATATTCTATTTTAATATCATTTATGCTTATATTCTATACTTTATTCTTTCTTTAGTTGAGCTTTAAGTTTTTCTATTTCTTTCTGATGACCTTTCATATTCTTTTTAAGTAACTCTTTTATTTCTCTGTTTTTGCTATTATCTATCCACCATTTATAATAAATGAGCAATGCCTGTAATTGGTTAATCTTAGATGAAGTGGAAGAAGCACAAAATGTAGGGCTTCTAGCAAACCTTATCATAAAGTTTGTGTCTCTAGCTCGGATCCTTTTGCCACTATTCGCCTTGAACGTAAGTACCTGTGTAACTTAGAGGAGGATCAGTCACAGGCTGATAGTCACAGGCTTGCTTGTTCAAGAGGAAAACCAGAACATCCTACCTATCCAGTAGGCAGGCCTCCCAGAAGCCATAATTGTTGGTACAGCAGGTCATTGTTTATGCTTCTCCTTGTTCTGAGCACTAGCTAATATTTTACAGATTGGGGGGCAGTACTCATTATCTGGTTTAACTCCCTTTTCCTATAAATTATTTCTATACTGGGAACAACAGTTTCCCTGCATATTGCCTGTATTAGAGTCATTCTGCATAAATTGAGTTTTTGGAGTAAGTCCTACAATTCCCATCACCAATCCCAAAATTATTAACATTAATAGTAAGGCCACCAACAGGCTAGGCTGCCATTAGAGGATGTCCACTCTGCTACAAGCCTCTTTCTGCTGTGACTTTGTCAAACAGCTGAAGAAACTTTGGCTTCACCTTTGGTGTCACCAATCCCACAATTATTAACATTAACAATAAGGCCACCAACAGACTTGCTGCCATTAGAGGATGTCTGTTCTGTGACAAGCCTCCTTCTGCTGTGACTTTGTCAAACAGCCGAAGAAACTTTGGCTTCGCCTTTGGCCCCGGCATACATATATCCCATAATTTTGTAATCCATTCATCTGTTGATGGATACCTGGGTTGAAACCATAATTTGGTTGTTATGAATTGTGCTGCTATAAACATAGATATGCATATATTACTTTAATATTCTGATTACAGTCCCTTTGGAGAGTTACCCAGGAGTGGTATACCTAGATCATATAATGGGTCCATTTCCCAGTTTTCTGAGGAATATACACCCTGATATATTTAGTGACTGTGTAGAAGAGTGCCTATTTCCCCAAATCCTCCCCAGCATTTATTATTATTGGAATTCTTGGTGATTGCCATTCTAATATGGGTTAGATGGAAACTCAATGTAGTTTTAATTTGCATCTCCTTGATTGTTACTGATGTTGAACATTTCTTCATGAATTTATTGGTCATTTGTATTTCTTCTTTTGTGAAGTATCTATTTAGTTCAATTAGTCATTTCTTGATTGGATTTTTTTAGTGTTAAGTACTTTAAGTAATTTGTAGATTCTAGATATTAGTCCTCTCTCAGAGGAATAGCTGGCAAATTTCTTCTCCCATTCTGTAGGCTCTCTCTCTTTAGACTTTTGATGGTTTCATTTGATGAACAGAAACTTTTTAACTTAATGTCATCCATTTATTAATTCTTGTTTTAATTTCCTAAGCTTCAGGATTCTTATTGAGGAAATGTCTTCCCATATCTATATGTTGGAGTTTTGGACCTAAACCCTCCTCTAGTAATTTCAAAGTCTCTGATCAAATTTAATGGTCTTTGATATATCTTGAGTCGACTCTTGTGCAGGTTGAGAAGTAGGGATTTAATTCCATTTTTTTTCAAATGGATAACTAGTTTTCCCAACACCATTTGTTGAAAAGGTGGCCTGCTTTCGAACATATGTTTCTGGTACCTTTGTCAAAAATCAATTGGATATAAGTGTATGGGCTTATTTCTATATCTTCTTTTCCATTGGTCTATGCATCTGTTTTTGTACAAATACAGTGCTATTATTATTACTATAACTCTGTAGTGTAATTTGAAGTCATGAATTATGCTGCGTCCTGCATGGTTCTTATTGCTGAGAATTGGTTTAGTTTTTCTGGGTCTTTTGTTTCTCTATATGAAATTTAGAATTGATTTTTCTAGCTCTGAGAAAAATGACATTGGTTTTTTGGGGGATTGCATTAAATCTATAGATCACTTTTGATAGAATGGCCATTTTGATAATATTGATTCTGCTTATCCAAGAGTATAGGCTATCTTTTCATCTTCTAAGATCTTTGATTTTTTTCTTTAGTGTTTTATACTTTTCATTGTCAGGGGCTTTTACCTCCTTAGATTAATTCCTAAGTATTTTATTTTCTTTGAGGTTACTGTGAATTGAATTGTTTTCTGTATTTCTTTTTTAGTGGATTAATTGTTGACATATAGAAAAGCTTCTGATTTTTTTAGATTGATTTTGTATCCCATTACTTTGCTGAATTTGTAATTCAGCTATAGAAGTTTTTGGTTGAGTTTTTTGCATCTTCTAAGTATAGGATCATGTCATCTACAAAGAGAGATGATTTCAGTTCTTCTTTTTCTGAGTCTTGAGTACTATAATGAAAATGAGTGGTGATAGTGGGCATCCTTGTCTTGTTCCTGATTTTAAAGGGAATTCTTGCAGTTATTCCCCATTCAATATGATATTGGCTTTGGGTTTATTGTATATTGCCTTTATAATATTGAGGTAAGTTCCTTCTATTCCAATTTTCTGCTGTGTTTTTAAAATCAAAGGGTGTTGGATTTTGGTAAATGGTTTTTCAGCATCTATTCAGACCATCATGTGATTTTTGTCCTTAGTTCTATTTATGTGGTGAATGACATGTATTGACTTGTGTATGTTGAACCAGTCTTCCTTCCCTAGAATGAAACCAACTTGGCCATAGTGTACATGGTAAAATGAATGCATATCATTTGTAATTTGTTTATAATATTTGCATCTTTATTCATCAAGGATATTGATCTGTACTTTTCTTGAGAGTTCTTTATTTGCTTAGGGTATTAAGATGATAATGGCCTCATAGGAGTTTAGAAGGTTTCCATCTTTTTCTATTTTATGGAATAATTGTGAAGTATTTGGTTTAGTTCTATTATAATGTATATTCAGCTGTTATTGGTTGGAATATTTTGTATATGTCTATTAGATCCATTTCATTTATAGTATTACAGGTTGGAAGAGTCATAGAAAGTGACCTGGTTTGTCTATTTTGATAAGTTTTTGCTTAAAGTATGCTTGTCGTCTAGGAGATTTGTTTCTTCTGCTTGCTTTCAGTCTCCATTTGCATGGAATATCTTTTTCATTCCTTTCACTTTAGCCTATGAATATCTTTGCCCATATGGTGAGTTTTTTGCAAGCAGAATATAGTTGGATTATGGTCTTTAATTCATATTGCCAGTTTATGCCTTCTAATTGGGGAAGTATAGACCTTTGATATTCAATGTTATAATTGATAGATGATCTATGTTTCTGATCATTTTGAGTTATATTTTCTGTTTGATATAGTGTTATTTCTCCTTTGCTTATTTGCCCATTTGGTGGACTTAACCACTTTTCCGGTCCTAGTATTCCTTTTTTCTTCTTTGTGTTTTATTTCTTTAAGAATTTTCTCTAGTGTCAGCTTGGTAGTCATGAATTCTTTTATTTTCTGCTTATCTTGGGATGTTTTTATTTCTCTGTCAATTTTGAAAGATATCTTTTCTGAATATAGAGTCTTGATTGAAACATGTTAGCCGGGCATGGTGGCGCATGCTTGTAATCCCAGTACTTTGGGAGGCAGAGACTGGAGGATCCAGATTCGTGGCCAGCCTCAGATCTCTCCCCCTCATCCCTCTCTCTCTCTCTCTCTCTCTCTACTTAGTGAGGCCCTCTGCAACTTCGTGTGACCCGGTTTCAAAATAAAGTATAAAAAATAGGGCTGGGGGTGTAGCGTGGAGGTAGAATGCCCCTGGGCTCAATCCCCAGTACCGCAAAAAAAAAAAAAAAAGGAAACATGTTTTCTTTCATGGGCTGGAGTACATCATACAAGTCCCTCTGGGCTTTCATAATTTGGGTTGAGAACTCTGGAGTCATTCTTATTTTTATCCCTGAATGTCAGACATTCTTTTCTCTCAATACATTTAAGATTGTTTTCTTGATCTCTATGATTTTCATTTTTATAATTATGTGGCATGGGGAAGTTTTATGATCTTGTTTAATTGGTGTTCTGAATGTCGCCTGTACACGGATGTCCAACTCTTTTTCTATTTTTGATATTATTTCTCTGAGGAGATTTCTTTCTTTTTTTTTTTTTGCAGTACTGGGGATTGAAACCAGGGGCGTTCTACATATGTGCTACTCCCCCGGCCCTATTTTTTATCCTTTATTTTGAAACCAGGTCTCATGAAGTTGCGGAGGGCCTCAATAATTAGCTGAGGCTGGCTGCAAACCCGGATCCAAACCCGGATCCTCCGGTCTCCGCCTCCCAAGTACTGGGATTACAAGCGTGCACCACCATGCCCGGCCTCTGAGGAGATTTCTAATGCCCTTGGTTCGTGCTTCTAGATCTTCTTCAATGCCTATTGTCCATGGGTTATGTCATAACATTTTATCCCATATTTATTCAATATTCTGGTTGGGTTGTTTTATTGTTTTCTCTATATTGTTGACTGTGTGGTCAGTTTTGAATGACCGGTATTCCAAGAGTGAGACTAATTTTCATATGATCTAGTCTGCCAGAGGTAGTTTTTGTTGTGGCCTTTAATTCATTTATTGTCTCCTTCATTTTGCTCAGAGCCTCTTTTGGGTTCTTACTTAGGGCCTCAATTTCTTTACTCATATGTTCTTTCAATTTTTGTATATTTATTCTGATTTCATTTCTATGGCTTTGATCATATTGAAAATCAAAATTCTGAATTCTCCTTCTGGCATTTTCTGCAGCTCAGTATTGGTGATCTTCCTTGCTGTTGAGTTGTGGGTGATAATTGTTTCCCTGTTGCCCTTCATTTTCATGTTTTCAGAATTCTCAGTTTTGCATGTCTTTTATCTTGGCATCCTCTTCCCCTTTATGTGGGAATTCTACATCTATTTGTTATCCATTTCTAGTAAGGCCTTTTCTGGGGTATATATTTGCCTCAACAAATCTGTCTCATATAATCAGACTTTTGAGTTAGTCTCTCAGAACCTCTTTAACAAGATATAGCTCTTAGAGCAGGCAAGCAGCAGTCTCTGATTGGCTACTGGCCTCTGTGTTCTCTGGGCACAAATTCAGCCAGGCCAGGGACTATAATGTTACATTCAGTGCCTACAGCCTGCTGGCTGAGATTTAATGCTCCAAGGAAACCACTGCCGCTATGCTGGTTGCAAACATGTAAACCCCTGTGGGCCTCTGGCCTCCAGCCTCTGTGGACACTGGGCGCAAGCTCAGCAGGGCCAGAGATTATGATGTTATGCACATGTGGCCCAGCTGGCTGAGGTTTGATTGCCCAGGGACACCATTGCTGATAACTGGTTGTGATCACCTGAAGCCCAGTCAAGCATTTGGCCTGTGTGATCACCAGGCACAAACTCTGCTGGCTAAGAGAGTTTTGCGTTCTCAAACTGCAGCATGTCTGTTTGAGTCAAATTGCCCCAGAGACACTGCTATTTCTCTACCAGTGGCAGTCACATGAAACCTTGCTTCCCCTGGTTTTTGGTCCCCCTGCTTTCGGAACCCAGACTCTGGTAGGGAAATACTGTACTGTTCTGAGCCTGGGGCTTGGGTGGCTGAGTTATTTAGTCCCAGGGACATTGCTGCTGCTCTGGACAGCTGTGATCATGTGAGACCTTGCTGACTACCGGCCTTGGTACTTGTGGTACCCAAACACCCTTGGGTGAGAGTTCATAGCCTACATTCCAAGCCTATAGCACATTTGGCTGAGTTATTTCACCCCACAGACACCACTCACTACTGAAAGTCCCTGCAGCTGTGCAGGCTACCACTGGGACAGTTTGTAAACTCCCAGTCTTGATGAGTGCCACTCAGATCCCTGCAAATAGGGTCTGTAGTTTCTTGGTCTCCACCGGAACAGGTGCAGAGACTTGAGTTTGTTGGGGAGTTTGGCTGTTTGGTATGGAGATTAACAGTGGTCTTGAACCAGATGTAACCACTGGGCACCCAGCCAGAAGGACCAGTTCATTTCTTGGTCCTGACCAAGAAATGCTTCAGGAGTTTGCTGGGTGGCTTGGCCACATGGCCTGGAGACCTATATTTTGAGGTATTCAAATGTGGAGGTAAGAATGTGATTCCTTTTGGTGTTGGTTCTCTGCAGTCACTGGCACAACAAGATTTAGCTTCTTCTTTACTGGGGTTTGTCTCTGCAAGCCACTGGGTCCCGGCAGCCACCAACTCCCATGTGGGCTCACCAAGATGGTGCCTTCCTCTGCTTTCTTCTCACCAGATGAGAGGTGTGGAGCTTTTTCTTAGTCCTCAACTCTCTGTGCTGCCTCCAATTCAACCATATTTTTATTGTCTTTCTTCTGTTGCATTCTGACTGCTTTTCTATCTTGCCAAGAAGCAGTCTTCCAGCCAGTTGAGTTCAGATTCTTGGAACACCTGAAATGTACTGCCTTCCTCTATTCTTCCATCTTTAATCCTCCTTCTGAGTTTATTTCTAATGGAAGTAGTTTCATAAATCTAGCAGTATTTTGTTTTTAAAAGTACAGAAGATATTCATGATTATCCACATAATTCAGAAATTATAATCATAATAATTATAGGATAATTAGCATCATCTTCATTGTCGTCACATTTCTAGCACATTTATAGTCACTAATTAATCAGTAATTTAGGGTCATTCTCTTATGTTATTAATATATTCCTTTCAAAATTTATGTAGCAGTTTTATATACTTAGTAGTTTACATAAACAAGTTCTCCTAGGTTTATTTTTATTATTTATATCATTTTTACAGCAGGTTTGCAATATGTATATTTGTAATATGCATACCAGAATCAGCCATAGTTAATTCTGATGTTTGTAAATAAGTTCTCTATTTATATTTATTCAATACTCATTAACAAACTTTTAATTTTCTGTGACTTTTTAATTTTTAATTTATTTATTGGTACATTGTAATTATACATATTAGTGAGGTTCAGAGTGACAGAAGCATACATGCACAGAATATTTGTTGTCTGTTTCCCTCTGGGTCCCTCCACATTCCTCCTTCCCCATAATAATATTTATATTAATACAGAAAAATTCATGCATGAACAAAGGATTATTTGAATAGTTTCCATCATCAAACATCCCCTTTCTGCTTCCCCTCCTTCCCCAAACTCCCACCACCATTCCACTTGTGTCTCCCTCATTTAACTGAAGTCATCTTTGTTTCCCAATTTCTCTCTAGCTTCCATATATAAATGAAAACATCACCCTTTACTTTCTGTGACTGGCTAATCTCACTTAGCATAGTATTCTCTAGTTCCATACATTTTCCTGCAAATTGCATGAAATTACATGATTGTGTTCTTTTTTATGGCTGAATAAAATTCCATTGTGTGTATATCCCATAATTTTATAATCCATTCATCTGTTTTTTTTTTCAGTACCGGGGATTGAACCCAGGGGCGTTCTACCTCCACACTACACCCCCAGCCCTATTTTTTACACTTTATTTTGAAACCAGGTCTCACGAAGTTGAGGAGGGCCTCACTAAGTAGAGAGAGAGACAGGGAGAGAGAGAGAGAGAGAGAGAGAGAGAGCTGAGGCTGGCCGCGAACCCGGATCCTCTGGTCTCCGCCTCCCAAAGTATTGGGATTACAAGCGTGCGCCACCGCGCCTGGCTCCCATTCATCTGTTGATAGACACTTAGGCTGGTTCCATAGTTTAACTATTGTGAATTATGCTGCTATAAACAGGGAAACACATGTATCCCTATAGTGATCTGACTTGAATTCCTTTTGGAAATTCCCCTGGAGTGGTATGTCTGGATCATATGGTGGCTACCATCCCAGTCTTTTAAGGAACCTCCATACTGATCTCCATGGTGGCTGTACTAATTTTCATTCCCACCAATAAGGAACCAATAAGGGTTCCTATTTGCCCACATTCTCACCAGCATTTATTATTGTTTGTGTTCTTAATGATTGCCATTCTAATTAGAGTTTGATGGAATCTCTGTTGTTTTGATTTGCATTTCCCTGAATGCTAATGATGTTGAACCTTTTCTCACATATTTATTAGCCATTTGTATTTCTTCTTTGAGGAGTGTCTATTCAGATCCATTGCCCATTTTTTGATTGGGTTATTTACTTTTTTTATTATTGAGGTTTTTAAAATGTCTTTATATATTCTAAATATAAATCCTCTTTCATAGGCGTAGATGGCAAAGATTTTTCTCCCATTTTGTAGGCTCTCTTTTCAGGACTTGATAGTTTTCTTTGCTGCACAGAAGCTTTTTAATCTGATGTAATCTCATTTATTGATTTTTATTTTTATTTCCTGAGCTTTGGGGGTATTACTGATGAAGTCTACTAGTGTCTATCTTTATTCTGATTAATTACTGGAGTGAATGATATTCATTTATTTTTCCCCAGTGAAATTCATTTATTTTGGAGAAGTATATATATATATATATATATATATATATCACATAATATTTAATACATATCATATATTTATAATATTATATTATAATGTTTATAATTTACATATATATAATTTGGGGAATTATATATATGTGTATATGTATAACTTTGAAAGTTATATAAATATATATATATATATATAGGTATAGATATACTTGAATAACAACTTACATGATTTAAAAATGAAAACTTTGTAAACATTCTTCCACTATCCATGAGAACTCAAATGTTGCTGAAGTTACAAGAATGTTGTTACAGTCCAAAGTCTCCAAAAAACAGACACCAAGATAATGTTAGATTTCAAGAAACTTACTGAGAGGCGAAAAAGCAGGAAGAATGCAGAGAAGGAGGGTTGATGATAACTGAATCCTGTGAAGGAGAAAGGGATGGAAGAAAGATTGAATATGAAGAATCTCAAACTGTGGTCGAAAGAAAGTTTCACTCTTACATGTGTGTTAACTTCTCTTTTCTCTTGCAGGTCCTTGATTACAAGGAGTTCAAAGATGCCTGCCAGCAACAGGTAGTTCAATAGAACCCTGGCAAGAGAGCACTCTATTTGTTTGGGGATCAGAACCTCTACCCCTGTGGAACCCAAAACTAGGAGTGTCTCAGGGGGTCATGGGAGTGCCAGAAGCTGAGCCTAGTGCTGCTTCTGCCCATTAATTCTGGACTCATGTGTTTTTTTGGGGGGGGACACAACACAACATCAAGGCTTTTACATAATATATATACTAAAAACGGAAGGGTTCCCCCAATCCCATCCTTTCGGAGACTTACTTCCTAGCTTGTGTTTCAGATGCATCCTTTGACAGCTATTCCAACCTTCCATGAGAACAGAGAGGTGCTCTGGGTTGGTGTGTGTATTGGACAGGGTTCACTAGATTAACAGAATTCACAGAATGAGTATATTTGAAAAAGGGATTTATCAGATGGGCTTACAGTTTGAAGCAATGTAGTCCCAGGTTCTGATTGCACGTGGAGAGTCAGAGGAACCAGTAGCTGGTCGAGCGGTCTAAGAGCTGGAGTCTTAGGATTGGAGCAACCACTAATTCAGTCCAAGTCCAAGATGTGAAGATCAGGAAGCTCTTTGGAGAAACGATGGTGAAGTTTCAGTTCGAAGGGCTGGAGGCCGAGAAGATCAAGAAGCTCTTCAGAGAAACAGCGAAGCCGGCGGCCGACGATCTCAGGCGAGAGCAGATGCGTTTTCCTCAGAAAGAGTCGCGCACTCTCTTCGTGGCTTCTCCCTCTTTATCTAAGTCCTGCACCTATCAGAATCCTGCTGCCTACATTCAGGGCAGGGCTTTCTGTTTAATCTGCTGTTACACACCCAAAGTCACATGATCTTGGGTGTGTCATGATCAGGTCAAGTTGACAACCTAGATTGACTATCACAGTGTGACACATGATAAAAGCAGTGAATTCCATGGTAACGAAGCCATGCCCACATTCTTGCACAGTCTGGTTAGATGGTATACCATGTGGGCATAAAAAGATAAGGCTATTTACAAGTAGTGCATTTCCGCACATACATACATATACATAAACACTTATCAAAAGTACTTAAGTTTTTCCTGTTTGAATGCCATAAGAATTATTTCTTTGTTACTTGAAGTTCAGAAAATTCACTAGAATATTTGTCAGAATTGCTAACTATGCATAAAATTGTCAAGGAATACAGTTGCCTTTAATGCTACAAATGTAATTTTCCCCTCACTCACAAAATTATCTTCTACTCTACTTTGAACTTATCACCATATTTTATTTTATTTTATTTATTTATTTATTTTTGCGGTACCAGGAATTGAACCCAGGGGCGTTCTACCTCCGCGCTACACCCCCGGCCCTATTTTTTATACTTTATTTTGAAACCGGTCTCACGGAGTTGGGGAGGGCCTCACTAAGTAGAGATAGACAGAGGGAGAGACAGGGAGAGAGAGAGAGAGCTGAGGCTGGCCGCAAACCAGGGATCCTCCGGTCTCCACCTCCCAAAGTACTGGGA
>PVJS01044807.1:0-16501 GCA_004027185.1 Glis glis
TTTTTTTTTTTTTTTTTGCGGTACTGGGGATTGAACCCAGGGGCGTTCTACCTCCGAGCTACACCCCCGGCCCTATTTTTTACCCTTTATTTTGAAACTGGGTCTCACGAAGTTGCGGAGGGCCTCACTAAGTAGCTGAGGCTGGCCGCGAACCGGGATCCTTCGGTCTCAGCCTCCCAAGTACTGGGATTACAAGCATGCGCCATCACACCCAGCTAAAATACCCATTTTAAGCCTCATGTTGGAATGTGTTCCTGAACTGGCTCGCTCTGCTGGTTCCTGTTTACTTCACAGACCATTGTAGACCCTGGAATGATTTGACCTGGCTTCCTGTATGGTCTGCTCCACTACGTCATTCTGCTCATAAGTTTGCCAGATGATTTTAACATATAGCCCAATCTGTGAATTTCAAATTAATGTATATTTTATGGTCAAGAACTCAAAACTAATGAGTAAGGTAATGCTAACACAAAGCACTATTAATAGAATTATTATTGTTGTTGTTATCATTAGAGACAAACTCTTACTATATTACCCAGGCTGGCCTCAAATTCCTGGGCTCAAGCAATCCTTCTGACTCAGCCTCTCAAGTAGCTGAGTCAGTAAGCACGTGACACCGTGACCAGCTCAATAAAATTACTGATGTTCTGAATCTTGATCTAGAATAGTATATATTTCCCAGTTCAGCTCTTTCAAAGCTAATCTACTGTTTCCTTGTGTTGTTGTGTAGCCCGGATTAAAACGCATTGCCCCACCATCTCTACTCCTAACACTAATTAACCACTAAGTGGAAAAAGTAGAGAAGGTACCAACACTTTAATATTTTTTTTTTCGGTACCGGGGATTGAACCCCTGGGCGTCTACCTCCGCGCTACACCCCTGGCCCTATTTTTTATACTTTATTTTGAAACCGGGTCTCAGAAGTTGTGGAGGGCCTCACTAAGTAAAGAGAGAGAGAGAGAGAGAGAGAGAGAGAGACAGGGAGAGAGAGAGAGATAGAGAGCTGAGGCTGGCCGCGAACCCTGCTCCTCCGGTCTCCGCCTCCCAAAGTACTGGGATTACAAGCGTGCACTACCATGCCCGGCCCAACACTTTAATATTAAAAGTGTATATCTCAGCCAGGCATGGTGGTGCATGCCTGTAATCCCAGTTTTGGGAGGCTGAGACTGGAAGATCATACAAGTTCAAGGACAGCCTCAGCAATTTAGCGAGACCCTGTCTCAAAAATAAAAAATAAAATAGGGTTGGGGGTGTAGCTCGGTGGTAGAATGCCCCTGAGCTCAGTCCCCAGTTAAAAAAAAAAAGTTTATATCTCAACCTTATTTTGGTTTTGGATAAAGTGCTCCACGATCAAAAGGCTTTCTATTTTAGCACTTCCTGAACAGATGACTGGAGTTTTGCTTTTCCATGGATGTTGTCCTTCTTACCTAAACCAATGCATTGCCCTCTCTTCATCTTTAACCACACCAGCTCCTGTATAAAACCAAAAGATATGATATATATATAAGATATGATAACAGAGGAGAGGGAGTCAGAGAGGAACTGCTCAATGCGAGAACCTGTACTGTAGACACAGAACTCTAAGCTGCAAGCCCCCCCACCTCCCTTCCCCCAGGAGAAGAACGCAAGGGAACAAAGTTACCTTTCAGGTATCTCTGCCCAACAATATGCTGAGCACCGGAGTACCCAAGATGTGCATAAAGCTGTGCCACATGGAAATGGAAACTCTGGGAATTCAGCCAGATGTAAAGGAGAGAGACCAGGGCTCCCACTGTGGCCAGGAGCTGAAAAAAAAGAGGAAAGGCATGGTGATCTACTTCAGATAGGGCTCAGAAAGAAGAGAAATGAGTATATCCTATGAGAAAAGCA
Organism: Glis glis; assembly: GCA_004027185.1. Classification (NCBI taxonomy): domain Eukaryota; kingdom Metazoa; phylum Chordata; class Mammalia; order Rodentia; family Gliridae; genus Glis; species Glis glis. The sequence goes on from PVJS01044807.1 coordinate 1,870, forward strand.
TTGGAGGATGAGATGCTTGTGACTTAAAAATGAATGTGTCTGGGTCGGGCATGGTGGTGCCGTCCAGTAATCCCAGTAGTTGGTAGGCTGAGACAGGAGGATTGCAGATTCGAGGCCAGCCTCAGCAATTTAGCAAGATCCTGTTTCAAAATAAGAAATAAAAGCCGGGTGTGGTGACACACGCTTGTAATCCCAGTACTTGGGAGGCTGAGACTGGAGGATCCAGGTTCACTGCCAGCCTCAGCTACTTAGTGAGACACTCTGCAACTTAGTGAGACCCTGTTTCAAAATAAAGAATAAAAAAAAATTAGGGCTGGGGATGTAGCTCGGTGGTAGAATGACCCTGGGTTCAATCCCCAGTTCCACAAAAAAAAGAAATAAAAGAAATAAAAAATAAAAAGGACTGGGGGTGTAGCTCAGAGGTAGAATGCCCCTGAGTTCAAGCACCAGTACCAAAAAATTAAAAAAGAATGTGTCCTTTTTAAACCTCTGTTGGGAAAAATAGATACTTACTAGTATTTTTTGTGTGTGTGTGTGTGGTACCGGGGATTGAACCCAGGGGCGTTCTACCTCTGCGCTACACCCCCGGCCCTATTTTTTTTTTTATACTTTATTTTGAAACCGGGTCTCACGAAGTTGCGGAGGGCCTCACTAAGTAGAGAGAGAGAGAGAGAGAGAGAGAGAGAGAGAGGGAGGGAGAGAGAGAGAGAGAGAGCTGAGGCAGGCCGTGAACCCCGGCTCCTCCGGTCTCCGCCTCCCAAAGTACTTACAAAGGATTACAAGCATGCACCACCACGCCCAGCTACTTACTAGTATTTAACTTATATTTAGTCAGTCTGACATGCACTTTTCCTAGGTGATATAAGATAACTGAGCTGGGCGTCGTGGTACATGCCTGTAATCCCAGTACTTGGGAGGTTGAGACAGAAGAATTGATTGTAAATTCAAGACCAGCCTCAGCAATTTAGTTAGACCCTGTTTCAAAATAAGAAGTAAAGCCAGGAGTAAGTGGCACACACTTGTAATCCCAGTACTTGGGAGGCTGAGACAAGAGGATCGCAGGTTCGAGGACAGCCTCAGCAAGTAGTGAGACTCTCATCAACCTAGAGAGACTCTGTTTCAAAAAACAAAATAGGGCTGAGGGTGTCACTCAGAGGTAGAATGCCCCTGGGTTCAATCCCCAGTACGAGAAAGAAAGAAAGAAAGAAAGAAAGAAAGAAAGAAAGAAAGAGTGAGTACTGGGGGTGTAGTCTGGAGGTAGAATGCCCTGGCTTCAAACCTCAATACTACAACAAAACAAAACAAAAACAAAGATAAACTGGGCGTGGTGGCCCACACTTGTAATTCCAGTACTTGAGAGGCTGAGACCAGAGGATCTGGGTTTGCGGTCAGCCTCAGCTACTTAGTGAGCCCCTCGGCAACTGAGTGAGACCCTGTTTCAAAATAAAGAATAAAATAATAGGGCTGGGGGTGTAGCTCAGAGGTAGAATGCCCCTGGGTTCGATCCCCAACCGCCCCCCAAAAAAGATAACTCAATTGGGCCAGGTATGGTGGCACACACCTATAATCTCAGTATTTGGGAGGCTGAGACAGGAGGATCTCAGGTTTGAGTCCAGTCTCAACAATTTAATGCAGTATCAGCAACTTAGCAAGACTCTCAGCAACTTAGTGAAGACCCTGTTTCAAAGTAAAAAATAAGGCCAGGCATAGTGGCGCATACTTGTAATCCCAGTACTTGGGAGGCGTAGACCAGAGGATCCGGGTTCTCGGCTAGCCTCAGCTACTTAGTGAGGCCCTCCACAACTTTGTGAGACCCTGTTGCAAAGTAAAAAATAAAAATAGGGCTGGGGGTGTAGCTTGGAGGTAAAACACCCCTGGGTTCAATCCCCGGTACCGCAAAAAAAAAAAAACAAAGTAAAAACTAAAATAGGTCTGGGAGTTGTGATAGTTGGTCTGGTTTGTCAACTTGACCCTCTTAAGATCATATGACTTTGGTTGTATAACAGCAGATTGAACCGGAAGTCCTCCCCTAAATGTGGGTAGCAGGGTTCTGATAGGTGCAGGACTTAGATAAAAAGGAGAAAGCCGCGTAGAGCTGAGCTGCGACTCTTCCTGAGGAAAACACATCTGCTCTCGTTTGAGATCATCAGTCTCCGACTTCACTGTTTCCTTGGAGAACTTCTTGATCTTCTGCTCTCGTCTGAGATTGTCGGCCTCCAGCTCTTCGAACTGAAACTTCACCATCATTTCTCTGAAGAGCTTCCTTATCTTCACATCTTGGACTGGACTGAATTGGTGGTTGCTTCAATCCTGGGGCTCCGGCTCTTAGACCGCCCGACCAGCTGCTGATTCCTCTGATTTTTCACGTGCGGTCGAAATTCAGGACTACATTGTGAGCTAATCTAATAAATCCTTTTTTCCCCCTCCCTTCCTTTCTTCATTCTGTGAATTCTGTTGATCTGACCAATACAGGAGTATAACCCAGAGGTAGAAGGCCCCTGGGTTCCATCCCAGTACCATAAGCAAACAAACATTAAAAAATAAGGCCAGGCATAGTGACACACACCTGTAATCACAGTATTTGGGAGGCTGAGACAGGAGGATCATGGGTTCAAAGCCATCCTCAGCAACTTAGTGTGGCTCTGAGCAATTTAGCAGAACCCTGTTTCAAAATAAAAAATAAAACAGGGCTGGGATTGTAGCTCAGAGCTAGAATGCCCCTGGGTTCAATCCCCAGTACCAAAAAATAATGATAATAATAATTACAATCTTTTTTTTGTGGTACTGGGGATTGAAACCAGGGGCGTTCTACCTCCGAGCTACACCCTCGGCCCTATTTTTTTATTCTTTATTTTGAAACCATGTCTCACAAAGTTGTGGAGGGCCTCACTAAGTAGCTGAGGCTGGCCGCGAACCCGGATCCTCTGGTCTCCGCCTCCTAAGTACTAGGATTACAAGCATGCGCCACCACACCCGGCAACAATTACTATCTTTAAAAGGCTCCTGTAAAGAAATCATGAAATGAAGTTAATGCTAACATGGTAAGGCTTGGCGATCAAGAAATTTCCTGAGCTTTCTAATTTTCATTCTGCATTCACTGGAATGAGAAGACCAGGTTTGGGCGTATTACAGTGGAGGTGGTGTGGGGGTTCATGACTTTAGTTTGGACCATATTGGGTTCAAAGAAGAGCTGTAAAGCAGGCTGCTGGATATGAGTATCTAGAATTGACAGATATCTATTCTAAACATTTGAATCATCTGAGTAAAGGTGGCTATATAGGCTTTAATGAAGTCATCCCTTTTTTTGCAGTACTGGGGATTGAACCCAGGGGCATTCTACCTCCAAGCTACACCCCAGCCCTATTTATTTTTTAGTATTCTATAATTTATTTCAAAGGTATATATCAGCAAAATTCTTATGGTTACAAGTTCAGAAAGCATTAGCTTGAAAATCAGAAGCAAGTCAAGAACATGTCACTGCTATAACTTAACATTGTTCTGGTTTTTCCATCCAACACATTGAAAAGCAGAAAGATATTAAAGGCACAGCAATGATAAAAATTGTCACTCAATGGTTTGCATATAAAAAGGATGTAACCACTGTGATGCTAATATTCATGAGAACAAAATACAAGAATAGAAATATTTGGGGGGAAATATCAAGTCCCTATACTTACATACATTTTCAAAAATGCTAGTAACAAAATAATCAATGATTTATGATGCTGATGCACGAATTCAAGTCAGCTCAGGTAGAATCACAGAGTAGTGTACTTATCTATGTCTTTAAGTATGTATCTATCTATCTATCCTGAACACTAAGGGTAAGACTCATTTACCTGGGGCAGCAGGAAGGATTTGAAGCTTCTACCCAGGATAAATTCACACCACTTGGAGAAATAGATCCCAAAGTCACAAGACATTGATTCTGTGGAGGAGCTCATTTAAATGAAGTAGGTGGCCGGGCATGGTGGCGCACGCCTGTAATCCCAGTACTTGGGAGACGGAGACCAGAGGATTGGGGTTCGCGGCCAGCCTCAGCTACTTAGTGAGGCCCTCCGCAACTTCATGAGACCTGGTTTCAAAATAAAGTATAAAAATAGGGCCGGGGGTGTAGCTCAGAGGTAAAACACCCCTGGGTTCAATCCCCAGTACCGCATAAAAAAAAATGAAGTAGGTGATATGTTTTTTAATTTCCATTTTATTTTATTTTATTTTATTTTGTGGTACTGGGGATTGAACCCAGGGGCATTCTACCTCCAAGCTACACCCCCAGCCCTATTTTTTATTCTTTATTTTGAAACAGGGTCTCACTAAGTTGCAGAGGACCTAAGTAACTGAGGCTGGCCGCGAACCCAGATCTTTCGGTCTCAGCCTCCCAAGTACTGATATTACAAGCGTGCACCACCATGCCTGGCTTAATTTCCATTTTAAAGTAGTGACAAATCTCACTGAATGCTAAGAGTTAAGTATGCATATATAAAAACTGCTGTCTCAATGGCTCTGCCCACTTACAGGTGTGGGGACGGCCAACTTTTTCCTTCAGGGAGTTGGGAGAGAGATACCAGGAGTCGGTCAGCTTTCTTTAGGCACCTGCCATACCCTGCATCAAATACTCCTCTCTCTGGATTCAATGCAAAAGTCCTGAGGGATATTCCACAGAAGGGGACCTGTCATAGCTCATGGGTGTCCTAACAACTCTCGTATATGCTGCATTGGGAGTATTCAAATTTTCCACCTCCCACTCCAGCCAGCCACCTGCCAAATCTCAGCAGAGCCCATCTGAAGCAGAACTGAGTAAGACAAACATTGAGCCGCTCTCTCAGTAGGCTTCAGATAACACAAAGCCCTGGGACTCTGCGTTTGGTCTCGTCAGTGCTCACAGGAAAACCAGCCCATCTGGCTCAGGGGCTCTCTGCACAGCAGCTGGGACCTCTGAGGCTTCCACAGCCCAAGTGCCTCTGCAGAACAAACTGCTCTGTGGGGAAGCCTTTTTATCAGGCTCCTTCAAGCCCAGCTTGACTAAGTGTCTGCAGGACAGCCCGCACTTTGTATTTTAGACACGCCTTCTCCAGAACTTCGTCAGCATTGGGGTGTCTTGCCAGCCAAGGCAGTGTCACTGAAGACAGGAACTTGCTGTGATTCATTCACAGTCCACTGATCTCTTACAAAGAACCTTGAGTTCAATAATGGTGTTACTGCAGGTGCATTGAGAAGTGACAGGAGATGACTGGACTCCTGCACAGCGCTTCCGTCACTCCATGGACGAAGCTTCCCTGAACGACCCCAGCTCTAAAAGCCTTGTGTGCCTTTCCAGCACAAGGCTACAAAACTCCCCCAGCCCTATTTTTTATTCTTTATTTTGAAACAGGGTCTCACTAAGTTGCTGAGAGCCTCACTAAGTAGCTGAGGCTGGCTGCAAACCTGCGATCCTCCTGTCTCAGCCTCCCAAGTACTGGGATTATAAGTATGTGCCACCATGCCCAATTTATTTTATTATTTTATTTTATTTGTACTAGGGATTGAACCCAGGGGTGTTCTGCCTCTGAGCAAAACACCCAGAAGTATTTTATTTTTTATTTTGAACAGGGTCTCACTAAGTTGCTGAGGCTGGCCTTGAACCTGAGATCCTCCTATCTCAGCCTCCCAAATTCTGGGATTACAGGCATGCACTACCACACCCAACTTGTTTTCACTTTAAAAGTATAATATTCTCAGCCCGACGTGGTGGCGCATGCTTGTAATCCCAGTACTTGGGAGGCTGAGACAGGAGGATCACAGGTTTGAAGCCAGCCTCAGCAACTTAGTGAGGCCCTCCGCAATTTAGTGAGACCCTGTTTCAAAAAAAAAAAAGAAATAGGACTGGAGGTGTAGCTTGGAGGTAGAATGCCTCTGGGTTCAATCCCCAGTGCAACAAAAAAAAGTATAAAATTTTCAAACATACAGAAAATAAATTCCCACGCACCGTCAGTCATATGTCAAAGGTTATATTTTGCCATATTTGCTTCAGATTTTCTTTTTAAAAATAAAGCATTGCCGGGCGTGGTGGCACATGCTTGTAATCCCAGTACTTGGGAGGCTGAGACAGGAGGATTACAGGTTCAAAGCCAGCCTCAGCAATTTAGCGAGGCCCTCTGCAACTTAGTGAGACCCTATTTCCAAATAAGAAAAAAATTGGGTTAGGGGTATAACTTGGAGGTAGAATGCCTCTGGGTTCAATTCCCAGTACCATAAATAAATAAATAAATAAATAAATAAATAAATAAATAAATGGCATTGCTTAAATAACAATACATCTACCTTTATCTCTTTCCTTCTTTCTCACAGAGATGACCTCTAAACCTGTATTAGGGGTCCAAAATTCTAATGTATGTTTTGAAGTGAGAATGGGTTCATGCTAGACACATGAACATGAATAAATCTGTAAATGCTAAAGGAAAAAGAAGTTCTAACTTATTTCTGTATTTCACATAGTTGAATGCAGATAATATTTAACTACATTATCATTGCTAAGACTGACACCCAAAACATCAAATTTCTTTCTTTACTCTAGATTGAATTTTTTCAACTGGTACGGTATGTGTTTATATCAACAGCTATCAGAAGCCAGAGATTATTTTAAAAATTGCAGTTTGTTTTGCAGAAATCTGTTGAAACACGAAATTCATTAAGGGTAAAAATAGTTTTTCTTTAAAGAGCCTCAGTGATGAAAAGACTGGAAAAATTTCTGGTTAGAACATATGGCTGACTCCTCAATATTTCAGTTCCTGCCTATGATTAATTCTATAAATCTGAGGACATAATTTGTGCTAAACTCTGTGGTGACAGAGATAAACATGACCTGGACCTTGCACTCAAGCACTTGAAAGTGGTGGAGCACAGATAAGCAAATTGCAAAAAAGCTTGATAAGCACTTTAGAATAAAGATGTAAAATGCACAGTTCAAAGGGAGGGAGGTTGGCCTAAAGAACAGTTAACAATATTATGTTGCAATACTCTTTTCCAATTGGGTTTTGAGGCACAGAGAAGAATCCTGCACTGGATAGAAAACACTGTTGTTATTGTAAGTGGAGCTTAGATAGTATAACTTCAGTTTCATGTCATAAGTAAGCAAGTAGGTGAGCTCAGGTTTCATGTAATTGAAGCGTAATAATTTTCATTTAAAAATAAATAAAATCATGAATGACCACTAATTTTTATTATTCCTTTAGACTTAATTATAAATTGGGTGTGGTGGTGCAACCCATAATCCCAGCTACTGGGGAGGCTGAGGCAGGAGGATGGAAAGTTCAAGGCCAGCCTGGGCAATTTAGTGAGATCCTGTCTCAAAGTAAAATAGAATGGGCTTGGCTTGTCGCTCAGTGGTAGAGTGCTTGCCTAGCATTGGCAAGACCCTGGGTTCAGTCCCCAGCATTGCAAAACAAACAAACAAAAAATAAGCAATTTATTTTAAGCTAATGAATGAGAATAAACCTGATGTATTATTGTCTATTTTTATTCCTGCAGTGCTGGGGATTGAACCCAGGCACCCCCCCCCGCATGATAGGTAAGCAATTTACCACTGAGCTACATCTCCAGCCCAATTTGCAAACTCTGATATACACAGTTGAATATATTTTAAATTAAACCTCTAAAAACCTTATAATCCAGGCACAATGGCACATACCTGTAATCCCAGGGACTGGGGAGCCAAGTCAGAAGGATCACAAGTTCAAGGCCAGCCTGGGCAATTTAGGAAGACCCTTGTTGAGGGCTGAGACCTGTCTTAGAAGCACACTGAGATTATCATCTTGGACCAGCCCAGTTTGGATACATGGTATTTGGCTGGGTGGGATCTGTCTGCAAACGGACACATTCCAAGGGACCTGGTGTAATCTTCAAGATGTGGTCTTTGATGTCATCTCCACCCAGTAATGGTTAATCCCTCCTTCCCCTAAGTTTATCATATGTTTGCCTCGCTGACCTTCTTTACTGTGACCTGAGATAATTGCTGATTTCTGTATTTGATTAACTTTTAAAGTTCCTATAAAAATAAGGCCCTGGCTATAGAGCTCTGGGAGAACTTGCCATCTCAATCTCCTCCCCGACCCCCCGATTATTAAATGTAACTATTTTTGCAAATTACTATATCAGACTTCGTGTTGTTTCATGCGAGAAGACCATTGTTAGGAAGCTGCTTGATGCAGCAACCGTCTGTGGCTGGATCCACAGAGTATTTGTCAGGAAGCTGCTTGGTGCAGCAACCTTCCGTGGCAGGAACCACGGAGTAGATCATCCGCCGGAGTTACCGCAATAGACCCTGTCTCAAAATGAATTGAAAAGGCCTAGGGATGTAGCTGAGTGGGAGAGTATTGCTGGGTTCCGTCTCTAGTACTGCAAAAAACAAAAACAAAACAAAAATATTGGGGGGGGGGACTGGAGATTGAACCCAGGGATACTGGGTTCTCTTCATTCTCTTCAGATTAAATAACTTGTACAAACTTTAAGATGGCAAAAAACATAAAGCATTACAAAAATAACAACAGTACAAGCTGGGTGCAGTGTCGCACACCTGTAATCCCAGTGCTAGGGAGGCTGAGACAGGATAATCACAGGTTTGAGGCCAGGCTCAGCAATTTAGTGAGACCCTGTTTCAAAATAAAAATTAAGTCAGGCATGGTGGCACACGCCTGTAATCCCAGTACTTAGGAGGCTGAGACAGGATTGCAGGTTCAAAGCTAGCCTCAGCAACTTAGTGGGACCCTGTTTCAAAATAAAAAATAAAAAGGGTTGGAGGTATAGCTTGGAGATAGAACCCCCCCTGGGTTCAACCCCTAGTACCAAAAAGAAAAAAAATTTAAATTAAATTAAAATTAAAACTAAAATAGAGCTGGGGGTATAGCCAAGAGGTAGAACACACCTGGGTTCAATCTTTAGTACCACAAACAACAACAAAAACCAACCAATACTGCAAAAAATAAAACCTTTTTTGGGGGAGAGGAGTACTGGGATTGAACCCAGGGACATTCTACCTCTGAGCTACACCCCCAGTCCTTTTTTATTTTGAAGTTGGGTCTTGCTAAATTGCTGAGGCTGGCCTCAAACTTGCAATCCTCCTATCTCAGCCTCCCAAGTACTGGGATTACAGGCGTTCGCCACCATACCTGGTCAAAACCTTTCACTCTCAATCATATGAGCCCCTGTTTGGGTGAGGGCCCCAGGGTGTCTGGTGCACATTTTAAGCAGTGGTTCAAGTTATGAATATGTTAGCACAGTGCTTGTCTTCCCTTGTCTCTTCTCTTAACTCTAATACTTTGCCACTCTTAAAGGCCTACTCTCTAATCCTTATCTTCACAGAGGAGGCAATAGTCCAAATAATAGAGAGGGATGGTAGAGAGAGAAAGGAAAAAGGAGAGAGAGAGAAAAGAAAGAGAGGGAGGGAGGATAAAAAGAAAAGGAAAAGGATTTGAAGCCAAACACATTTTAGAAACTGCCATTTTTTAATTTGTACAAGTTATTTAATCTCTGAGAGTCAGTTTTCTTATCTGTAAAATGGGAGTAATAATATTTTCCCATTCAGGCTGTTATAAAGAATAAAAAGAAGTGGGCATGGGAGGCTGAGACAGGAGGATTGTAGATTCGAGGCCAGCCTCAGCAACTTAGCTGAGACCCTGTTTCTTTCTTTTGTGTGTGTGTGTGTGTGGAACTGGAGATTGAACCCAGGGGCATTCTACCTCTGATCTACACCCCCAGTCCTATTTTTTTTATTCTTTATTTTGAAGAATAAGTTGCAGAGGGCCTCACTAAGTAGCTGAGGCTGACTGCAAACTTTCGATCCTCCAGTCTCAGCCTCCCAAGTACTGGGATTACGAGCGTGCGCCACCACACCCGGCTGAGACCCTGTTTCTACCCTTGGAGGTAGACTGCCCCTGGGTTCAATTCCCAGTACCCCCCAAAAAAAAATGAAGTGAAAGAATACATACAAATTATTTCTTACTGCCTTACACATAGTAGGCCTTTCAAAATAACTATTATTTATTATGATCTTTATACAGCCCAGAAGTATTAGCAGGCAACACAGGATCAGGAGAGCTTCCAGATAAAAGAAATTCATACATAATGATGGGGCTGTCACACACGTAATATGGACAGACCGGGATTATTCAACTTCTGCCATTTACCAGTTGAGTGACACTGAGAGAGTTAACTAAACCTCTACGCTTCATCTACCTGATGTATTGAATGGAGATAATAATGATAACAAGCTCATAGCATGGATTTGTAAACCAAACAAGGGACCATACACAAAGCACTTAGCAAAGTGCCCGCCACATACAGAGTGCTCAATTACAGCTCCTCTTTGTTGTCTGGCACTCCATTTTCCCCCAGTACTGGGGTATTATGGTTTGGATCTGAAATGTCCCCCAAAACCTCAAGCGTTAGGCAATGTAGCATTCATTGCTCAGAGGTGAAATAACTGAATCGTGAGGGCTATGGCCTCATCAGTGCGTTTATCCATTGGTGGATTAATAATGTGAATGGATTTACTGGGTGGTAGCTGTAGGCAGGTGGGGCATCACTGGAGGAAGCAGGTCACGGGGGTGTGGCCTATAACCTACGCCCCTGGTTCCTTCCCCTCGCTCTGCTTCCAGGCTTCCATGAACTGAGCAGCTTTCCTCTGCCATGATGTTTCTGTCTTGGAACCTGCTGACCAAGGACTGAACCTCTTAAACCATGAGCAAAATAAACCTTTCCTCCTCTAAGTTGTTCTTGTCAGGTATTTTGGTCACAGCAATAAAAAGCTCTCCAATGGGAATGATTGAACTGAGGGGTACTCTATGACTGAGCTACATCCACAGCCCTTTTTATTTTTTATTTTGAAAGAGGGTCTCACTAAGCTGCCCAGGCTGGCCTCAAACTTGCGATCCTCCTGCTCCAGTCTCCAGAATTACTGGATAACAGGCATGTGACACCATGCCCTGATGGGCACTCCCTTTTTCAAAACACCTCATCAACTCTGAAAATCTGGTTAATACCCAGGTTTGCTTTTAACAACTTTTGCTATCTCAAACAAATTATATTCCTGACCTGTGCTTCATTTTTCTCATCTAAAGAATTTTACAAGCTGGGCGTGGTGGCGCATGCTTCTAATCCCCATACTTGGGAGGCTGAGACAGGAGAATAGCAGGTCCATGGCCAGCCTCAGCAACTTTGTGAGGCCCTGTTTCAAAATAAAAAAATAAACTAGTACTGGGGGTGTAGCTCAGAGGTAGATAGCCCTTGGCTTCAATCCCCAGTACCAAAATTTTAAAAAAATTACAAAATATAGAAAAAGAGGTCATTCCAAGGCAGGCCTGGATCAGCCCAAGACCAGTTAAGCCTTTGCTCAGAGTCTTGCTGTCCTTTCAAGTCCTTAACACTAACAAATAATTGGCCAATGGATAAGTAAGTTGGAATAACCCGCAAAGTTACTAAAAGTATTAAATGAGAAAATATGTACAAAACCACACATGTCATAAAGCATTGTACAAATGTAAGGTGGCGATTGATGATGGTAACTACTCATTTCTTGAACCCTTTCCTTGAGATGTGTGAGATATTCTTTTCTTTCTCTTCCTTAAATCTCCATGTTCCCTCGAATGCCATCGCCAACCCTCCTCTGACCTTGTTGAGTTGACACATTTTTCTTCTGTAATCTTTTTTTTTTTTTGTGGTACCAGGGATTGAACCCAGGGGTGTTTTACCTCTGAGCTACACCTCTGGCCCTGGTTTTTATACTTTATTTTGAAACCGGATCTCACGAAGTTGTGGAGGCCTCACTAAGTAGCTGAGGCTGGCGGTGAACCCAGATCCTCCGGTCTCCGCCTCCCAAGTACTGGGATTACAAACGTGTACCACCACACCCGGCCTCTTCTGTAATCTTAATTCCCATGGCTTCACGTATTATCTAGATGTGAATACCACCCAAATACGTATTTCCAAAGCTCTGAGCCTTCTGAGCCCCTGTTTAAATCCTTACTTGCATATCCCACACACAAACTTTTCCAAAATTAAATTCACTATCTTCTCCCTCACACCTCAAACCCTCCTCAACATTCAATCAGTCTCAAGTCCTGATTCCTAAATGCCTCTCAAATGTTTACTTGAACCCTTCCCCATTGTTACAGACCTAATTTAGACAGCCCATCTCACCTGAGCTGCTCCGCAGGCTCCTTTCTAGGACTGTCTGGAACATTCCAATCAACTCCAGAAACCGGTGTGAACTCAGCCAGTGTGACGTCAGATCACCTGATCAAGGAGGGAGGATCTTCATGTTCTGCTTGGCAACAAACACACAGCCTGCTACAGCACTAGTTATAACACACACACACACACACACACACACACACACAAAGATGGCTTGTTTATTTCATCTGTATTTATATCCCTCCTGCCAGACCAACTGCCTCACACACTGGCGCTCTTTTCATATTTGAGCAAAATGCAGGAATGAGTTAGAGTAGAACTAGAACTCAATTACTGATTTTTTCTTTTCTTTCTTTCCTTCCTTTTTTTCTTTTTTTGTACTAGGGATTGAACCTAAGAGCATTCTACCTCTGAGTTACATCCCTCAGCCGTATTTTTTTAATTTATTTATTTATTTATTTTTATTTATTTATTTATTTATTTTGCGGTACTGGGGATTGAACGCAGGGGCGTTCTACCTCCGCGCTACACCCCCGGCCCTATTTTTTATACTTTATTTTGAAACTGGGTCTCACAAAGTTGCCGAGGGCCTCACTAAGTAGAGACAGAGAGACAGGGAGAGAGAGAGAGAGAGAGCAAGCGAGCTGAGGCTAGCCGCGAACCTGGATCCTCCGGTCTCTGCCTCCCAAAGTACTGGAATTACAAGCGTGCGCCACCACGCCTGGCCTGGCATTATTTTTTATTTTGAAACAGGGTCTCACTAAGGTGCTGAGGGTCTCACCAAGTTGCTAAGGCTGACCTTGAACCTGAAATCCTCCTGTCTCAGCCTCCCAAATACTGGAATTACAGGCGTGCACCACCATGCCTGGCCTCAAATACTTATTGATGAATAGAGAATCATAAAATACATTGATATGCTGGGCATATAGCACAGTGGTTAAGTTCTTGCCTAGAGTGCATGAGACCCTGAGTTCCATCCCAGCACTGCCAAAAAAAAAAAAGAAAAGAATTGGTAACATACAAAAGGGAAATAGCTCAGATCTGCTTAAAAACACACACACTAAAAATAACCAGAGATAAATTTTGAGTTGGCCTGTGCACTGCCACAGTGGTTTCTACAGGTCCAAGTTGGCAATCAGATTTGTAAGATTTAATCTCATGCCATCTTTGTCTAGCTTTACATGGGAGGACAGGACAGCTAGGAGGTGCAGCTCCCTCATCTATCAAAGCCACCCTCACCCACCACAGAGGAGAAGCCAGGGTGGCGGTGAGGCCGCAGCCTTGATTTCTCACCTAGCTTTAAACGGTTCTATTCATGTCAAAGGCCCACATGCGAACTCAGAGCCCCCAGCCCCGGTGCAGTTCCATGAACCAAGGGAAAATAAAGCAACGTAGACATAACATTCCACATCTTATCTTAACTGTCACAGCCAAGGAAATAGTACTGGGAGAAGACAGAAAAGGCCATTCCCAGGCAGGCCTGGATCGCCCGGGCTTGGGGTGAACCTCTTTACTCACAGGCCCGCTATTCTTTCAGGTCCTCGGCACTAATAAATAATCCACAGATAGGTAAATTGGGAGGGGAAGTTAATAAATATTGTGTAAATGAGTGTATGATGGGAACCGATGACTTCCTCAACTGAGTCTGTGCCTCATTCTCTCTATGGCTGTTACTGTGGCCCTACATTCAACATATTTATTCCTCCTGCAAGTGCTTAGCTCAACAGTTAACAATCAGAGACATTCTGTAAATACTCTTTCAATGAAGACTTGGTCTTCATGTTGGAACTGGAGGTCACTAGCATTGCCTGTAATCCATGATGCGCCTGTGCAATAGAAAAGGCCACTCCTGCTTAACCTTGGAGGACTGAAAGCATGGGGGAAATATAATAGGAGTGTTGAAAAACTACAGTTAGCTAACAAAGAAGAGCATTAATCCTCAAATATCTCCCAAATCACAGCTCTACTGGAAGAAGTCTTAAAAAAAGAAGAGTCCTAGCTGGTCGCAGTGGTGTGTACCTATAGTTCCAACTACTCAGGAGGATTGCAAATCCAAAGCCAGCCTGGGAATCTTAGTAAGACCCTCAATGTCTCAATGTTAAAAAGGGGGAAGGGGCTAGGGACAGCATTTGTCTGGCAATACATGAGGTCCTGGGTTCAATCCCCAGTACCCACCCCCCGCTAAAAACATGCCCAAACTAGAACAAAATTTGGCTTTTTCTTCTTTCATTTATGAAACAAAAGCTAATTTCTAACTACTAGCTGTGCGCCATAGTGCACACCTATAATTCCAGTACTTTGGAGGCGTTACACAGAAGGATCACAGGTTTGAGGCCTGACTCAGCAACTTAGTGAGACCCTCAGCAACTTAGCGAGACTCCATTTCAATTTTTTAAAAAAGACTAAGGCCGGGCGTGGTGGCGCACGCTTGTAATCCCAGTACTTTGGGAGGCGGAGACCGGAGGAT
>PVJS01044808.1:0-16502 GCA_004027185.1 Glis glis
TGAGGCCATAGTCAGCAGAGACCCGGCCCTGCCGCAAGAAGCACCACCAGTGGCAGCTAGAGGTGTGGCGTCACTTTTGAGGACGGTGGATCTATAAGTTGGATGTGGGTCATCCAAGTGGGAAAAGCAGAAGAACGTTAGTGGTTATGTGGTTTCTAAGGAAGAGCCAGAAAAACTAAAAGGCACTATGGTTTGGGTGTTTACAGAGCCTCCTTTGACCAAAGGGTCGTCAGTGCCACCCGCAGCAGAGCTGGTGCTTGAGCACTAAGCAGTGCCTTTTCAGAGCATGCTGGAGTCCTCTTCATTCCCCTCCAGCCTTCCGCCCCAGCTCTTCTGTGACATGGGTGTGACTCCGTTTCACTCTCTGAAAAGGTCTACAGCCTGGAGTGCATGCTGACGCCCCGCCCTGACACCATACTTTTGAGCCTGTGTCAGTGACCTTTCTACTCCCTCTCATTATAGTCTTTTCATATGACCTTGATTCATCCCGCTATCTTTAGCTTTGCTCTCTCAACCATCCGCACAGGTGATGCCACTGCTCAAGCGATCACTTTATCTGCAGGCTGTGGCTGCTTTTCAGCCCTTCTGTTTCAAATGTGTCCTTTATTTATCATCTACCCAGGAACCTTTTGGGCTCAATCACATAATTTTCAGACTTTCTGACATCTGAATGCAACACATACACACCCTCCTTAATGGTGGCTGATTTTAATCTTCTAGGCCATAATAAATCTGCCACATACCTCAAACCAATGGCATGCTCGCCTTGGTGTTTTGATCCCTTTTCCTTTACCACAGAGGTTGCTTGATTTAAGAAGGTAGCTCTGGCATGTGCTGTTTTTACTAAGGTTGAAGTGTCTATTGGCATCCAGCACACTTGAGTGTTTGGGTCAACCCCCTATCGACCTGATCATTCCAGACTTGAAAGTATTTGGCATATCTGATATTTGCTGATACTGAAATTCAGTTTTTTCCCTATCCTGTTTCTCATAAAGTAATAAGAACACAGGTTGAAGATTTTTCCTACTAGTTTGTTATAGTCTCATAATGTATCTGTAGGAATCAAATGATTCTTGACACTATTTAAAAGTAGTGCCTAAGCCGGGTGTGGTGGTGCACCCCTGTAATCCCATAACTTGGGAGGCTGAGTTAGGAGGATCGCAGCTTAGAGGCCAGCCTCAGCAACTGAGCAAAAACCTCAGCAACTTAGCAAGACCCTGTTTCAAAAATAAAAAACAAAGAGGGGCGTAGAACGGCCCTGGGTTCAATCTCCAGTACCAAGAAGAAAAAAAAAGACAGTACCTAGAATTTTGTATCATTGTTTTTCTCCAGATCTTATTTGGGGATGACATTTATCTGAATATATGAATAAGGGATCCTCCAGTGAGGGGTATATTTAAAATAGATGGATGGCAGTGTGAACAATCATATCCCCTGGTGAAGATCCAAATGCGAGCACTAATCACTCTGTAGTCTTGTTTTTGTTTGGTTCGGTTGTTTTTTAAAGGTCATCTGTCTCTCATTTTATGGAGGTGGGAACTAAAGCCAAGAAAGACAGACTTACACGGCACCTCAGATAACTCTAGCAGGAACGGGATCAACCCCAGGCTCATGTCTCCCTTTACTCTCAACACTTAGGACGGATTTTGAAACCTCACTTCCACATACTATTGCATTATTAACTAATGAAGCAATAGAAATGCCTCTTTAAGGCAAAAGTTATATATTCCATTAAGGAATGTCTTATACCAGTGTGTCTCCTATATTCTTGAGTAAAAGAGCTAAAATATCTAAAACTCACTGAATCTCAAATCCCACTATCCCCAAATGAGGCCGTAACTCATTTCCATGAGACACACACCCCATGCCACTCGATCTGTTAGCTGTTAAAGTTTATACAGATGTTCTGTTTTTCTAGAGCTAGATATAATATTCCCTATCCTGAGAGTAGCTGCCTGCTCAGTTGGAAAGAAAAGACTTGAAAGATTAGCAAACAGTAATTAAGTGCTAGTTAGTTATGTGATTCCAGTTCCTGTTGCCTGAGAACTTTAAGGGAAATAAAAATCACTGGAAGTCGAAATGGTCCCGAGAGGCCCCAGAGAGCCTTCTCCCTGTGAGATGGCTAAGGTCTTTATAGTGAGGTTAAATAAGAAGGCAGGATTTGTCAGCGAGGGACCCAGAGGCAAGAGAGGCAAAAAGAAAAGGAAATCTACCCAGGGGCAGTGAGTCATAACACAAATAAATAGACGGAGGAGGATAGCAGAGGTATGGACAATCCAAAGAAAGAGCAACAAGGAAAGGGTGGGAAAGGATGCAGGGGAAAATGGGGAGGAAAAAATGAAAATGAATCACCTAATTAATGGGTGGGGATGCTGGCTTACAGTTTCCAGGGGCACTACTCCTAGTCCAATTATCTGTCAAAAATGCTTTGGCTTGGTGGCCAAAGGAAACTTAGGCAAAACCTCCCTGTTAAAATACTTGAATGCTTTCTCCAAGCCTCTATTTTTATTTCTCTCATTTGAAAGAACATGAAAAACAGCATTATACTTTTGACCAAGAATGTAACTTCAAAGTTCTCATTCCAGAGTTCTTTGGAATTAACATGCGTGTGATGTGGTCTTTATCTCATCACTCTGGGATGCACCTGAGTCCTTGGAGCCAGAGCTCAGCTTCCTTAACAAATCACAATTGCAGGGGCAGTTAGGAGGTGACGGGACAAAAGTGCCGGGGATTTTTCCCAGGTTGGAAGAAGGAAAGTGATACTCTTCATATCCCTTTTCCTTCATACCTGGTTTGCTCATCAACCTGGAGAATCCAAGCAGTTGTTTGTGGGCCTTAAAGAACAAATCTAGTTTCCTTTGGTCTTTTAATTATACTTACACATTTAATGCACTAATAAAGGGTGAGACAATCCTTAATATAATTTTTTCAAGTAACTCCTTAGAAACAATAATATCTTATTCTCTATTTCATCAGGATGCTCTAAAAAGTTTCAGGTATTAAATGATATATTTCCAACATAATTCAGTCTAACTAGAACCACTGCACACAGTGAAGTGAGAAGATTGTGTGTTTTCCTCTCAATGGAAGATGAATAAACTATTAGTAGTTGATTAAGTACATTCCTTTTTGTGTACACCCAGGATGTGGAGTACAGCTTTTCTTCAGAAAGAATGATCAGGAGCATGTAAATAGATGAGAAAGAATTATGTTTTATTTTGTGATCATCAAGAAATAATGGGTTTCACTTACTATTGAGCAAAAAGAAAAATGTGATTAGAAAGTTTCTTATTATAGATCATTAAATATGATTATGAATTCTCTAAAGTGTGGTATATTCTACTTCAATGTTCTATCCCAGGCAGCACCTTGAATCTTCTCAACGTCATTGCTCAGTACCTGCTCTCTTATTTTAATCCAAGAAATGTACTGATTGAGCCGGGCGTCGTGGCACACACCCATAATCCCAGTACTTGGGAGGCTGAGACAGGAGGATCACAGGTTCAAGGCCAGCCTTAGCAACTTAGCGAAACCTTTAGCAACCTAGCAAGATTGTTTCAAAATAAAAAATAAAATAGGGCTGGGGGTGCAGCTCGGAGGTAAAATGCCCCCGGGTTCAATCTCTGGTACAAAAAAAGAAAAGTACTGATGATTGAATATTCTTCTATAAGAATATCCAACCTTGGGGATATTTTTCCCATTGTTGATTTTTTTTTATTGGTGCACTGTACATCATATTTATCTATGGAGTGTTTTTCTCTGTGGGGGGATTTCTTAATTTTTTAAGAACAAATTGGTTACAGATAGTAATCAAATGAACATTCCTTTTTTAAAAAAATTCCATAGGAAAATTGAGTTATTTTTAAAATGATAATACTTTATACAGAGCTGTGGTATTTCATCTTAGAATTTTTAAGCACTTTTCGAATGTTGACTCATCAATCCATGACATACTTAGAAGATTGGGCAGTAATTCTGCTTCCATTTGGTTTCAAAGAACTCACTGTGTCCTAAGCCATGTGGACTCTCTTCTTTTTCTTTTTTGTTTTTTGTTAAAGGCCAGAAGAAATATGGCTTGGTCCCAAGCCACTAGGAACTCAGTGTGATGAAGGAAAGAGCCATGGAAAAGCTCTTCAAATTCCCAGTAACACATGCTATGACTTAAAAACCAGAGACGGAAATCTCGACATATTTTTGAAGGGTCCAGAAAGGCATTCAGAAGATTTTGAGCCCTAAGTTATTCCAAATTATAGAAGGCCAACTTACTTTGCTGAATTGACATTTTAAAATTTCTTATTTTATTTTAATTTTTGGTCTTTTTTTAAGTTTTGCATCCAGGAAGGGGAGGAGGGAGGGAAAAAGGAAGAGAGAGAAATGAATTGACATTTTAATCAGTATTTTTTATTTACTTTTTAATAGGGCAACTATGTTATTTGTAATATTTCTGCCAAATACAAATTTATGTCTTTCACCTGTGTGGCAAGAAGCTTAAGGATGAATTCTTGACCAAGAATTCCTCTGTAAATATTTCCCAGGCCAAAAGTGGAGAAATAGGCTGCTAGTAGCTCAAAGTTTTATGAAACATCCATTAAGTCTTAAGATTTAGCTGTGTTTTTTTTGTTTTGTTTTGTTTTTTGTTTTGGTGGTGGTGGTGCTGCTGCTGGGCATTTGAACCCAGGGACATTCTATCTCCAAGCTATACCCCCAGCCAGATTTTATTTTTTATTTAGAAACAGTGATTGCTAAGTTGCTGAGATCCTCAGTAAATTGCTAAATTGCCAAGACTGGTTTTGAACCTGAGATCCTCTTGTCTCAGCCTCCCAAGTACTGGGATTACAGGTGTGTGCCACCATGCCGGCAAGATTTAGCTTTTATTATCTTACTTATTTCCTTTAATAAGTAGAGTTCAGAGGCCTTTCTAGTTGTCCTTTGAGCCGTTAGAGGGCTGTGTTAGGGTTTATTTATAAACTCAAGGTCCATGGGGTTTTTTTGCCCACATGCTTTATAATTACTATAATGCCAGTTCACTGTTTTCATGGTGCAAAACTATTGTTTATGAGTGTGGATCATTGTGCATGAGAATACTGAATTTAAAAGAATAAGGTAATTATTTTTACATATTAGAAAAATACACTTTTTCCCTCTCATCTGCTTATTTATCATCGAACCCCATGAAACTGTGGGTTGATGGCAGAAAACATTAGTTAAAAATGAATTGAGAATTGAGGGAGATCAGAGAAATATTATGTGACACACTGAAGGCCATATGGAGAAGATAAGTGAGCAGACCGTATAGAATGATGGGTTCTGAATATTGGAACCGAAGGCCAACTTCTGGACACCATTTCCTGCATCGGGACTCTGTCCCAAGATGGACTCACCGCAGGGGTCACTTCCACTTTGGGATCCCACAAGGAGTATCCCTACCTCTTGCTCATCTGCCCTAGAATGCAGAGTTCCCTGGATCTGCCCCATGGGCCTCTGTCCTCAGCAACACCAAGCAAGCCCAGGGCCCCAGGAGAAACCCTTTCCCTCTTGTTGTAAGAGAGATGGTGAGAGTAAGAGGCCATGAGATACCATTTAATAATCCTGTTTAGCCATTGGTGGTGGTGCACACCTGTAATTACAGTACTTGAGAGGCCGAGACGGGAGGATTGCAGGTTTAAGGCCAGTCTCAGCAACTTAATGACACCCTGTTTCAAAATTAAAAATAAAAAGGACTGGGGATGTAACAAAACCCTGTTTACTTCTTCCTTTGCCTCAAACTGTCCCTAAATATTAGCAGGGGAAATTGTTAATGGAAAACAATCAAAGATGCTTACATGAGGCTTTGAAATCCAAACCCAAGGTAGCCATTCTGTCAAGTAAAGAATGAATTAATAAGGGATTGGCCTATGATACCCTAGGAGCCTATGAAACTCCTAGGAGCGCTGGAGATGGGATCTCTTAGGCAGTAAGGACTTTCTGCCTCAGCACATATTTAGGCTAACTCGACACAATCACAAGATATGAAACATTACCAGCTGAAAAGAGCTGGAGCATTGCAGGGGCCGTGCAGCCCAGGGTCCCTACCCTACCCTGCTGCTGCTCAGCTGTGTGGTCTCAGGGAAGTTATCAACCTCTCTGCCCTTCTGCTTCCTCTTCTGGAAAATGGGACAATATTACTACAGTAATTGTCTCATAGGATTATTAGATGAAATATATAGCTCTTAAATCAGGGACTGGTGTCAAGTGTTATATTAATATTTATTGCTAGCATCATGATTACTATTTTGTACTAAAAATGTAAATACATCCTATATTAGTTATCAGCGGACATTGAAATGGTTAGAGGGAAAAGCGTGGAGGAGTACTCCTGAGATGTTTTCGTGGGCCGGGCCTGGTGGTGGCTCAAATCGTACTTACTCTCCTCCTCAGCTAGAAAGCAGTCACATGGCCACAGCTAACTGCAGGGGATGCTGGGAAATATACACAGTCCAGGGACAAGAGGAGAATGTGAATTTTTCTGAGCAAAAATCTTTGTCAACTCTGACACCTACCCATAAGCCACCAGATGTTCTTGTACCTTGAAATTAAGAAGCACTGGAATAGAGAGATCAACTATGTAAAATACGTGTACAGTAATTATATTTTGCTAACTGAAAATTTAAATGTGTGGCCTAAATTTTTCTTTCTTTGTGAAAGCTTTTAATGTGAAAAGTTTACAAAATCATAAAGGTTCAAATAATTTGCATGTATATTTAAAGAGTTGCCTTTATTGAAAAGGATATAATTGTATGAAGTCAGGACAATGCTGGAAGATCTGAAACACATTCTATGTTTAGTAACAAACAACTGACCCATCATTATAAAATCCACTTCCACACCACTGGCTCGGTGACCAGGGTCAGCATTAGTATGGCCTGAGAGTAGTAAAGTTGAAACCAAAAAGTGTTGGTGGAAGTTAAAACCACAAAGCATTGTGGGAAATGGAGAGGTCTGGATGGAGCCCAAGGGGCAGAGCAGTAGAAAATGGTCTTACGAAAGTTAGCCCCAGCCAGGCACAGAGGCACATGCCTGTGATCCCAGTACGTGGGAGCCTGAGATAGATTTGCAGGTTCAAGGCCAGTCTCAGCAACTTAGTGAGGCCCTCAGCAATCTAACTAGACCCTGTTTTGAAATAAAAAATAAAATATGGCTGGGATGTAGCTCAGAGGTAGGATGACCCTGGGTGTACCAGGAAGAAAAAAAGAAAAAGAAAAAGTTAACCCCAAAGTGAGGCACAAGTAATCTACATCTGTCAGGTGGTGGGCAATGGAATTTTATTGGCACTTTTTAAAGTACACAAATAAAATATAGCTAGGGGCCAGGTGTGCTTTGCTAGATGTGTAAACACTTCTGAGAAGCTGTCCATAAACTGATTTTATAAAAGCCCAGTTTTAATGCTTTAGAAAAGTTACCTGTGTAATTGAATCCCACAGAGAGGACTAAAAATTCTTTTTAGTCATATAGTTTATGAGCTTCTATGGTTGGAATGTAGTTGGATTGGGCACCCCCAAAAGGTGGTGTGAGTAAAGACGGCACTATCGGGAGGTGGTGGGACCTTTAAGAGGTGGGGCCCAGGGGGAGTTCCTGAGGACACTGGGGCATGAGGTTGTTCTTGTGCAACTCTTGGGTAGTTCCCTGCAACTTCCCAAGAGAGGGAAGTCCTCAAGAGAGGCTTGTTATAAAAGGAACATGCCTGGGTCCTGCCATCCTCTCTCTGCTCTTGATTCTAGAGGTAATCGTTTGCCTGTCCTCGCCATTGCCATCTGTGGACTGACTTCCTACAGATAGATGGTTTTCTGTTACTTTGTATTGCTGAATTACTGTGGAACAGTGGAGTCACATTTAGAGAAGGTTGTACAACATTTTAAATTAAGCTCATAAGTCTAGAAGTCTAGAAGTTGCAGTTATCCTTAAAAGACCTAATGTAATATGAACATATAATTTAAATTAAGGTGTAGTCTATGATGAAATATATGTGCCAAGTGTTGTCTCATGGTAGTGTTCAAATTATTAGTGTCCATTCTACTATTCCGAGTGGGTATGCTTTAATTCATGTACGTTAAATTCACACAAGGTGGGATTCCGTGGGATAGTGGAACAAGCACTGCACGTCAATTGGAAGTCCTGGTGTTTTGTGATTTGGGCACTTCATTTGACCTTTCCAAGCCCATGGCCTACAAAATGGGACATGTGATGCTTACTTCATAATTGTATTCAAGATCAAGTGAAATGATGTAAATCCTAAAGTACAGAATCTGTCAAGTGCCCCCTACTAGCTGGAGAGTGTTGAGAACACCAGCACTATGTCAGTCTTAGTGCTACTGAATTTTCATGAGTTTCTGCTGGAAGTTGGGAGAGCAAATCAGTGAGGTGGTTCAGTCCTGTGTTTTCTGCTCAAGGATGAAGAGTCTCCGATGGGCCCATGCACAGAATGGTGTCAACACACGTGGAAGTAACGAAGGCAATCTAGGCTCTTTTCTTAAGCTTTTAACCTGTGCAGAGAAGCCAGGGATGGGGATGTTTAGGAGAAATAGGACTGTGCAGAAATCCAGTGTAAACACTGCAAGTTCCCCTCATTAGGGAGTGGGCAGTTAGTTTTATTGGGAAAGGATTTGTCATGCTGAAAGTTTTCCAATTATAACGCCACTGCTGCTTTGACTGACTATTGAAGATATGTCTGCTCACTAAATTTTTGCCTTTTTTCCATTATTACATCTTAAAAAGAGTATTATTTTAATTACAGTAACATAACCAATTTGATTAATTACAAAAGAATAAAAGTGAAAATGATCAAGAATACCTATAACATTTCAGAAGACTATGTCAACCAATTGGAGTTTTATTTTTCTCCATAAAACGAGGCTTTAAACATATTTGGCCATGGTGCTCATATAATGTTAATCCAGCAGACAATAAATTGTAGCGAAATCATAAAAAGTTGTACCATATTGTGTGTGTATGTATGTGTTTACTTTTTATTTCTAAGTGATTATAGAGTCCCAGTCCAGGGAGGTCCCACATACCCATCCCCCAGTCTCCCCAGTGTTAACATCTTGCATACTTAGAGTACAATATCAAACCAGGAAATTAACATTGGTGAAATCCATAGTTTATTCAGATTTTACAAGTTATACATATATCCTTTTCTTGTGTGTGTGTGTACACACACAGGTACTTGTATGCAATTTTATCATGTGCCTACCTATCACCATGTGTAACCACCACCATGACCAAGATACTTAATTGTACCATCACCAAAGGCTCCCTGTTGCCACCCT
This sequence comes from Glis glis, assembly GCA_004027185.1. Lineage (NCBI taxonomy): Eukaryota > Metazoa > Chordata > Mammalia > Rodentia > Gliridae > Glis > Glis glis. The sequence goes on from PVJS01044808.1 coordinate 9,306, forward strand.
TTTACAATTATACTTGCCCTCTCACCCCCCCTTACCACTGGCAACTACAAATCTATTCTTTTCTACATGTTATTTCACAAATATTGTATCAATGGAATTATACAGTATGTACCCTTTGGAAATTAGCTTTTTTTACTCAGCATAATTTACATTTCTCAAATGGTTAATTATTTTTAATATCTTTTCATGTGTTTAGGTGTTGTGTATGTGTGTGTGTGTGTGTGTGTGTGTGTTTTACTGAGGGTTGAAGTCAGAGGCATTCTACCTCTGAGCTATACCCCCAGCCCTTTTTTAAGTTTTTGTTTTGAAACAGGGTTTTGCTAGGTTGCTGAGAATCTCGATAAGTTGCTGAGACTTGTCTTGAACCTGTGGTCCTCTTGTCTCAGACTCCTAAGTCCTGGGATTATAGGAGTGTGCCACCATGACTGGCTTGTGTGCCATCTTCAATCTTCAGGGAAGTGTCTATGCATGTCTTTTGCCTCTTTTCTAATTGGATTATTAGATTTTTTATTTTTTGTGGTACTGGGAATTGAAGCCAGGGGCATTCTACCTCTGAGATCCACCCCAGCTCTATTTTCTATTCTTTATTTTGAAACAGGGTCTCATTTATTTGTGGAGGACCTCACTAAGTAGCTGAGGCTGGCCGCGAACCTGGATCCTCCAGTCCTCAGTAATCCCAAGGACTGGGATTACAAGCGTGCGCCACCACGCCTGGCTTTGATTATTAGATTTTTAATGTTGAGTTTTGAGTTTTAGGTCTCATTGCTTATGCTCTAGTCTTTATAATTAGCTTCCTTCTGTATGCTGTACATTTATTTGTTTGTTTGTTTGTTTATGGTGCTGCAATCAGATTTGGGCAGGCTAGGCTAATGCTGTATCACTGAACTATACCCCTGGCCCTAAGTTTAGTGTGTGTGTGTGTGTGTGAGTTCTGGTTTGTTGAGGTAGAGACTTAGATTATTGATTTGAGGTTCTTCTTTTCTAAAGTAAGCAATTAGTGCTATAAACTTGCATCTTAGCACTACTTTGACTGCACCATACAAACTTTGATATTTTTATTCAGTTTTCTGTATTTTTAAACTTTTCTGTGAGATTTCTTATTTTATCAATGCATTATTTAGAGAGTATGATTTAATATCCAGGTGTTTGGAAATTTTCTGCTATTGATTTCTAGTTTCATTCCATTGTCTTTAGAGAATATACTCTGTATGATTTCAAGTTTTTTAAATTTAGAATATTTATTCTACTATTGTTAGGTTAGTGTTCTATGAATGCCAATTGGATCTTGTTGGCTGATGATGTTTAGTTTTTCTAGATCCTTGCTGATTTTCTATTTGGTGGTTCTATCAATTGCTGAAAGTAGGGTATTAAAGTACCAACTACAGTTGTGGATTTGCCCATTTCTCCTTTCAGTTTTATCAGTTTCTGCTTTGTACTTTTCATCTTTGTTGTTTGGTGCATACGTATTTAGGATATCTGCATCTTCTTGGCACAGTAACCCCCTTTATCCTTTGTGCTTTTCTTTGCTCTGAAGTCTACTTCATCTGATACTCATGTAGTCACTCCTAATGTTTTGGATTAATTGTGTATCTGTCTTATCACCCTTTAACTTTCAACCTATCTCTGTTGTTATGTTTGAAGTGAATTTCTATAATTGAGTTGGGTTTTGTCTTTTAATTGATGCATTTAGGTCAATTACATTTAACATAATTATTATTTATGTTTGTTGTTCTTCTGTTCTTTTTCTTGCTTTCCATTTTACTTATTTACATTTTGGGGTAATTGTGTTTTACAGTTTTCATAGTTATTTCTCTCAAGGTAAAACCATGTATCTATAAAACTTTCACAGCCTATGCTTATTGATATTTTACCACATTAAGTAAATTTCATTTAGCTCCCCTTACCCTCCCCACATTAAAAACACGTTTTGTCTTAAGTATTTCTTCTAGATATATCACATATCACATCAGGTAGTGTTATAACTTTTGATTCCATCATAAAATAATGCCTTAAAAAAGCATGAGGTGAGCTGGGCATGGTGGTGCAAGCCTGTAATCTCAGTACTTGGGAGGCTGAGACAGGCTGATTGTAGGTTCTAGGACATCCTCAGCAAGTAGTGACACTCTTATTAACCTAGCGAGACCCTGTCTCAAAATAAAAGTAAAAAATTGGGCTGGGAGTGTAGCTCAGAGGTAGAATGCCCCTGGATTCAATTTCCAGTCCTACACCCAAAAAATAAAATAAGGTAAACTGGGCATGGTGGGACACGCTTGTAATCCCAGTACTTAGGAGACTGAGACAGGAGGACTGCAGGTTGGAGGCCAGCCTCAGCAACTTAGTGAGGCCCTCTGCAACTTAATGAGACCCTATTTAAAAAAAAAATTTAGGACTGGGGGTGTAGCTCAGAGGTAGAATGCCCCTGGGTCCAATCCCCAGTGCCATACACACACCAAGAGAAAAAAAAATGAGGCGAAAGAGAGTCTATTATGTTTACTTCTATGTTTACCCTTTCTGTCCTTACCTTTCTAAATATCCCAACCTTCTGTTACCTTTTTTGTTTTGTTTTTAACAAGAGTTTTCTTTAGCCATTGTTTAAGGGTAGCCATTTCTGCTAACAACACACTCTTTTTTCTTTCTTTTCCTCTCTCTCTCTTTTCCTTTATCTGAGACTGTCTTTATTTCCCCCTTTATTCCTGAAAGATAAATTCACTATATATAGATTCAGGATGACATTTCTTTTTGAACTAGAAACATATTGTGCCACTTACTTCCTTCTGGCCCCCATAGTTTCCAATAGGAAGACCACTGTCATTCTAATTGGTATTCTTTATAGATAATGTGTCATTTCTCTGTGCTTTCAAGATTTTTTTTCTTAGGTTTTTAGAAGTTTAATCATGATGCATCTTGATGTGGGTTTCTTCGGGTTTATCCTACTTGGGACCTGTCCATCCTCTTGAAACTGCAGGTTTCTTTCTTTTGCCAGGTTTGGGGAGTTTTCAGTCATTATTTCTTTGAAGACTTTCTCAATCCTGCACTCTTCTCCTTTATTTCTGACAATTTGACAATTTAGATTTAGATCTTTCATTATTTTCCCCAAAAGCCCTGAGGCTGTGTTCATCTTTTAAAAATATTTTTTTCTTACTGTTAATCAAATTCAGTGCATGTTCCTGACCTGCCTGTAGCTCAGTGGTTCTGTCTTGTCATTTCCTCTAACCTCTCAAGTCCATCCGTGAGTTTTATTTCAGCGTATACATTTTTCAGCTCTATAATTTCCACTTGTTTGGGTTTTAGGGGAAAAAAACCCTTCTCTTTCTTTGCTGATATCTTCTTCTTTTTCTTTTTCTTTTTTCAAGAGAATTTGTAATTGCTTGTTTAAAATGATAATTGTGGGTGGTGGCTTGGGGTATAGCTCAATGGCAAAGCATTTGCCTCACATGTGAGATGCCCTGGGTTTGATCTCAAGCACTACAAAAATAAATAAAAATGAAAAATACAACTGGTTTTAAGTTCTTGTAAGATAATTCCAGTATCTCATTCTTCTTGAAATTGGCCCTATTAAAGGCAAAATACTGATCCTAGCCTCAGAATGTTTTGAAATTAGCAGCAAACTGAGTCAAACTAAATCAGCCAAGACATAGCTTGACTACAGGTTATATTGATTTGCCTGACCAAGGAAGGGCTACACCCTTTCCTGGGGTAAATATTATCTACTTAGTCTCTACTTTTCTGTTATCCACACAGATTAATATATGGGAGGCAGGGAGGGAGGGAGAAGGAAAAGTTGAAACACATTTCCTAAAATCTAGATAAAATCAGTTATTAGAAGTAGATCAGGGATAACTCAGATGCTCAAATTAGCAAACAAGGACTTTAAGATAACGATGTTAGCAGAGCGTGGTGGTGCACGCTTGTAATCCCAATACTCGGGAGGCTGAGACAGGAGGATCACAGGTTCGCAGCCAGCCTCAGCTACTTAGTGAGGTCCTCTGAAATTTAGTGAGGTGCTGTTTCAAAATAAAGAATAAAAATAGGACTGGGGTGTAGCGCAGAGGTAGAATGCCCCTGGGTTCAATCCTCAGTACCACAAAAAAATAAAATAACGATGTTAAAGAATATAATAGAAAGATAAACAATATACATGAATAAATGGGGAATATTAAGGGGAAAAAGAAAACAATAAGAACTAAATGGAAAGTCCAATATAAAAACAACCATAAATGACAAATTTATATGATTGCACGAATAATAGACTAGACCTAGTAGAAGAAAGGATCAGTGAACTTGAAGACAAGTCAATAGAATTTATCTGAAATAAACTGAAGCATAAAGAGAAAAGATTGTCCTCTATGAGCAGGATTTGATGGTACGATGTCTCACAGGAAGCTCTTTGCTCCCAGACATGGGGCCTTGGGCTTCTTGCCTCAGAAACACAGCAGCAGGCATCATGGGAAGGTGAAGAACTTCGCTAAGGATGACCCTTCCAAGCCTCTCCCCCTCACAGCCTTTTCGGGCTACAAGGCTGGCATGACACACATTGAGCGGGAAGTCAATAGGCCAGGGTCCAAGGTGAACAAGAAGGAAGTAGTAGAGGCTGTGACCATCATGGAGATGCCACCCGTGGTGGTTGTGGGCATCGTGGGCTGCGTGGAAGCCCCTCGAGACCTCCTGACCTTCAAGACCATCTTTGCCGAGCATTATCAGTGGTGAGTGCAAAAGACGCTTCTGTGAGAACTGGCATGAATCTAAGAAGAAGGCCTTCACCAAATACTACAAGAAGTGGCAGAGTGACGCCGGCAAGGAGCAGCTGGAGAAGAACTTGAGCAGCATGAAGAAGTACTGCCAGGTCATCCGCATCCTCGCCCACACCCGGATGTGCCGGCTTCCTCGGCGCCAGAAAAAGGCCCGCCTCATGGGGAGCCAGGTGAATGGGAGCACTGTGGCCAAGAAACTAGACTGGGCCCAGGAGAGGCTGAAGCACCAGGTTCCCGTGAGCCAGGTATTTGGGCAGGATGAGATGATCAGTGTCACTGGGGTGACCAAGGGCAAAGGCTACCAAGGGGTTACCAGTTGCTGGCACACCAAGAAGCTGCCCTGCAAGGCCCACCGAGGACTGCGCAAGGTGGCCTGTATTGGAGCGTGGCACCCTGCCTGTGTGGCTTTCTTTGTGGCCTGGGCTGGGCAGAAAGGCTATCGTCACCACATGGAAATCAACAAGAATATCTACAAGGTTGGTCAGGGCTACCTCATCAAGGACAGGAAGCTGCTCAAGAATAATGCCTTCACCGATTATGACTTGTCTGGCAAGAGCATCAACCCTCTGGGTGGCTTTGTCCACTATGGTGAAGTGGCAAATGACTTTGTCATGTTGAAGGGCGGGGTGGTGGGAACCAAAAAGCAGGTGCTGACCCTCCCCAGGTCCTCGCTGGTACAGACCAAACACTGGGCTTGGAGAAGATCGATCTTAAGTTCATCGACACCACCTCCAAGTGTGGCCATGGCAGCTTCCAGACCATGGAGAAGAATGTTCATGGGACCACTTCAGAAAGACAGGATTGTCAAGGAACAAGGAGCTTAATGTCAATGACCCATTGTGCAGCTGGTGGGATCTCAATAAAATACGTTTTCCAGTGGGTAGGGAGAAAAGATTGGAAACACTGAACAGAGCTTATGAGAACTGTAGAGCAGTATCAAATGGGCTGACACGTATATAGTTGGAACCCCAGAAGAAAAAGAGAGAGAATGCAGAACAGAATACTTGAAGAGATGATGGCCGAGAATTTGATAAAGTTTATCAAAGAAATTGACCCACAGATATAAGATTCTCAGCAAACCCCAAGCAGAATAATAAACTACCAACAAAACCATGCCTAAGTATGTCATGTCAAAATGGTGACTACCATAGATAAATAGAAATCTAAAATGTGTTCAGATGAAAGAAGCTTAGTGCATTCAGGGAAGAATATTAAAAATGTTAGTGGACTTCTCAGAAACATTGGAAGCCAAATACAGGGTGCTATTGCCAGAAGATGACAAATAGATCAGTGGAATAGAATAGGACCTAGAAATTGACACATACACATGTGATGAGTTGTTTTTTCACAACAATGCTAAGGGAATTCAATGGGGAAATGGGGCTGAAAAGATTAGATATCTCTGGAAACAAATGAACCTCAACTTCTATCTCACTCCATAAAGACAAATTAATTTGAAATGGATTATAAATCAGGTATAAAAATTAGCTAGGATAAGCCAGGCATGATGGTACAGGTCTATAATTCCAGTACTTGAGAGGCTGAGACAGGAGGATCACAGGTTCATGGCCAACCTCAGCAATTTAGTGAAGCCCTCCACAACTTAGTGAGACCCTGTTTCAAAATAAAAAATAAAATAGAACTGGGGGTGTAGCTCAGAGGTAGAATGCCCCTGGGTTCAGTCCCTAGTACCACAAAAAAAATTAGCTAGGATAAAATATAAAGCATTTTTATGACCTTGGGATTCATGAATATTTTTAGAACATAAAAAACACTAACTATAAGTGATAGAATTGGTAAATTTAAGATTTTAATCATGAATTTTTGAAAATGAATAGATTAGCCAGAGTCTGGGTCAGAACATTCACATTGCATGTAAGTGATAAGGGGTTTCTATTCAGACTATGTAAAAAAAAAATGTAACACAATTCCAAGGTCTGTAATCCCAGCTACTCAGGAGACTAGGGCAGGAGGATCGCAAGTTTGAGGGCAACCTGGGCAATTTAGTGAGACCCTCACTCTAGGGGAAAAAATGGTAAAAGGCTTGAGTAATCTGTTTACAAAAAAAAAATAGACATGACAAGGCATACAGAAGCCATTCATCATAAAAAAAAACACAAATTCAGACCACTCAGAGATATCATTTTAGAATGGTTTAGATGAAATATTATTTCAATTGTCCAAATGTTAGCAAATATATGGAACATCCAAAATTCTCATGGTTTTCTGGTAAACATATAAAATGGTATAACCACTTTGGAAAATGTCTGGCAGTTTCTTACAAAGTTGAACATGTAATTAACACATGACCTGGTAATCCCACCTTCCTAAAGAAATGAAATATCCAAAAGAAATGAAAATATGTCCACAAAGAGATTTGTATAAAAATATTTATAGAAGCATAATTCTGTGTGTGTGTGTGTGTGTGTGTGTATGTGTGTGTGTG
>PVJS01044809.1:0-16503 GCA_004027185.1 Glis glis
CTCACTATGTAGAGAGAGAGAGAGAGAGAGAGAGAGAGAGAGAGAGACAGGGAGAGAAAGAGAGAGAGAGAGAGAAAGAGAGAGAGATGAGGCTGGCCGTGAACCCGGATCCTCCGGTCTCTGCCTCCCAAAGTACTGGGATTACAAGCGTGCGCCACCACGCCCGGCCGTAATTCTAGTTTCAAAACTATTTCCCTGTTCAGGATTTTAAAATGACTTTGAACCAAGGTTAAATAGCTTTTTATTATTTATTTACTTATTCATTTATTTTTACTTATTTATTTAGGTGCTGGGGATCAAACCTGGGGCCTTGTGCATGCATTCTACCCCTGGGCCACACCCCCAGTCTAAATGGTGATTTTTTTTTAAATTCCTACTGATTTAAATTCCCAGAGCCCCATTGTGCAATATGGCAGTCATTCATGGCATGCAGCCACTTAACTTTAGAATGAAATAGGTTAATGATAGACCTAAAATTCTGTTCCTCAGTTGCAATAGCCACCTTTCAAATGTTAGTGGTCACATGTTGTTGGGGACAGCCAGGGTGGAAAGCCTAGGTCCGAAACATCTCTGTCACCACAGAAAGTTACTGTACTATCGGACAGTAATGCTGGAGGGTCATTTTAATGACCTGTTTAGTTGGAGGGGAACATTATGAATTGAGTTATTATCAGAAAAGGTCGCCAGATCTTATAGATGGAGTAGGAGCTGGAACGTGTAGTGTGCTTTGGAAACTCCGGTAGGGCTCCATATTATGTTGTTTGCTTGTGGAATCTGTAGCTGCGTTAACCACTGTAATTTTCCCTTGTTTCCCAATCTGTATCCTAAACAATTATCATTTTGTTAAGTGCACTGACTGCACCGCTGGCCGTGACTGGTTGTGCCTTTGGGGAGTGAACAGGATAAGGAGTAGCCACAGACTCAAACGAATTTAGTATAAAAACGAACACAGGGAGTCTTAAGTTACAGAACTAGTTGTTTAAAGTTCACTGTGCAGACAGGAGATTGTCCTATAGAAATTCACCCTGGAAAGCCAGGGGGAGTTCAGTTGCCTGTCTGGGAGCTGTCTGTCCAAGTTCCTCAAGGCACAGAAAAGAGACAATGGATCCTTGTTTTTCGACAGCTTGATTGAATGTATTCAGTCCCGAGTTTTGAATAATTTGTTTAACTAGAGATATTTTGCGCAGTGAATAAAATTTCTGTGGCATGAAATTCAATCCTCAGAGTATCTTCAGTATAGTTTCAACACTTGCCAGATCTCTGTATCTGCTACCCAGCTCTGGGTAGGTGTCCAAATGCCTGTACTTGTTAAGAAAACCTCTACTCTGCATTGCTGATTTGTTATCTCTAGTAACAGCTAGGAAGTCTAGAAATATACGTGTTTAAAAAAAAAAAGTCGTGGAGATGATTGGTTCTGCTGTTTCTTTTGATCTTGCTTCCCTCCAAGCATATAATCTTTGACCAATCTTCTCTCCTAATTCTTATGGTTCTCATTTATTGATGAACACGTAAAGCAATATTCTAAAGACAATTTACAAACCACACAATTAGCTTCACGATATTAAAAAGATGAGGCATACCACCAAGGGCTTATAAGACATTCAGTATGAATTTGGTGAACAATTCCAGTATTTTGTTTTCAACTAGCTCTGGTTTTTCTTCAAATTGTTTTGTGATGATAAATCTCATGACTTAAAATTCTGTGCTATGTGTATAAGTTTTATTATGAAACTTCTTTTTTTTTTTGGCAGACCGCATGCATATTATAAGCATGTCACCTCCTAGGCCCTTGCGGATCTTCTTTTCGGAGATCTATTTATGGAAGAGACAGAAGTAGCGGTGAGTGGGTAGATTGGTTCCCCCAGTGATATAATCTTAGCCTCCTGTTTATCATCCTTCTGCAATTCTATCTAAGTCAGAGCTGGTTGGGCTGAAACTTAGAAAGCTTCTGTAGTCAATCAACAGTGCACGGCAGTCAGTCTGACAGATGGCCTTCGCGATATTTACTATCCTAAAAGTTTTCTCTGCTTAAATTATAACCTCACCTAACTGCAGTTGCCATGACGGAATTGGCTCTTTTGAAAGTGGCAAATGGTTTAGGTTGCATTTGCTTTATAGGCCAGTTTGATTTTTGAATAACTCAGAGAACTTAGTATAATCACTATTCACCTCTCTGGCTCAATGCTTCGGACTCTTCCTGAAGAAAGAGGAGAATTTTTTTTTTTTAAATGATGGTAGTCCTTCAAAATTTATTGTTGTTTTCTTTCTTTCTTCTTCTTTTTTTGCTTGGAAGCTCAGAGCAGAAATGTAAAATGGGGGAACTGGGTTTCAAAGTAGCAGTTGGCCCATGGTTAAGCTAAAATCCTCCCTCCCTCTCTTCCTCCTTTCCTCCCTCCCTCTCTCCCTCTCTTCTTCCTTCCATCCTTCTTGAATCCAGAAGCATTCCACCTCTGAGCTGTGCCCCCAGTCTTTTGTATTTTTTTTTTGAAACAGGGTCTCACTAGGTTGCTGAGAGTCTCACTACCTTGTTGAAGCTGTCCTCAAACCTGCAATCCTCCTGTCTCAACCTCCCAAGTACTGGGACTACACACACGTGTGCCACCATGCACGGCCAAATGCTTTCTTAATACAGCGTTTATTGGAGTGAATGAAGGAGAAGGCAAGCAAACTACTGGCAGTATGTTATTAAAACAACCCTGCCAACATTCTAGATACTTCTCATTGTGTGGAAAAGGAAGTTTTGAGTACACATGAAGAAAAACAAGAAAAGCAGGACGTCGGGTGAAGTTTGGTTTAAAAAACGCAAAGTCCTTTGTTCTTAGTCTCTGCTTGGTACTATGGATTTGGGAGAAGACAGTGTCTGTATTTCTGTTTCCTGGGCTTTTTTTCTCTTGATTTTTTAATCTTTCCTATTTGGCCAGCGCCTTTCTGGGAACATATTGTGCACATGCTTGGGTGCTGTGCGAGACTCTCCGTGAGACAGGAGTTGATTGAAAGCTCTCAGCTCCACTGAAGTGGGTGGCCGAAGAGCCAGGGCTGAACAGCTGCCATACACCCGATGAACTTTTGTCATTTATAAATTATTTTCCATGCCATCTGGAGCAAGAACGGTGCCATGGATTAGAGACTCTTTGCGGGGTGCATTCATAAACTATGCTTGCGTAGCTTGCTTGTTACCCCATTGGACTGAAGTTTTTAAAAACCTGTATTTGCTTGGAGGCTCAGAATATGAATGCCTATGAGTGATTTCTTGAAATGCCCTCTGAAGCATGCTGCCTCTGCCTCCTCCAACGTCTCCCTCCCTCTCTCCCTACCAGTGACTACATCCTGCCTGCTTTCAGCTTCCGTGGAAAAATGCATTAATCCCAGAGTCTGCATGAGGTTTCCTGTTGGATGACATAATCAGAAAAATCCTCCTTGCATTGCCCTGGGGGCCGCTGGCTGGATATTCTGCTGTTGTGGTGGGCGTAACTCAACCCTCAGAAAAAACCCAGCCCAGGCCATCCGCTCAGGACTTGAAATGCGTTTATATAATGTGAAAAGCGAGGAAGCACTGGTAGGGGGTTTTGTTAATCTGCAGATTCTCACTGGCCTTGGATACATGGGCTGGTGGTTCTGGTGCACATGGCCCAGCTGCTGCAGAGCTGCTAGCAGGAGATGTTTGAGCTGCTCCAGTGTAAGCTGTTAGACCGCATCTTCTGGAAAAAATCCCAGGAGCCTTCACTACCACTACCAGACTTGGGAGTGTTGACTTAAGTTGGTCCCTCCCCCGCCCGCCTCGGTGGCAGCCTGTTTACCTAATGAGTTTTGTCTTTGGTGTTGATCACAGGAAGCTGGGAACCAGAAAACGAGTGGGAAGAGTCAGAAATAGAAGATGAGAACACATTTTTAAAACAAGAAAAGCAAATCATGGCATCTGACGTGTCAAGTGGTTTTGAAAAGTTCCAAAGATAAGACACTGGGAGGTAGAAACTTTAGTAGCTGTGAATTAGTTAGAAAGAAGAAACTTCGATCTAAAAGTTGCACCAAGGATATACTATTTAGATGCCAGAGGGCATGTACAGTTTTAGAAGTTTAGAAGCTCTTGGCATAGGAAATTGAGCATATGCTTAAATATGGGTCTCCTTTGCTATTTGGAGAATCTTGCCTATTTTCTCTTGCTGTTTTGGTAGGCTGCCATAACCCTCCACTTGCTTGGCTTGGGTGGGGTGGAGTATCTGGCCTTGTGTCTTAGAAATGTGAGGATTGTGGCACTTGGTCAGGATGAGGCAGGAGGAGCAGGTTCCTTAAGAGGGTTTCAAGTTCTAGATGCAAGAGGCCCCCATGATTTTCTGTCCTTCTGTTGGACCAGACACCCAGGTCTAGCTCATGGATGCTGAGAGGTGCAAAGATGCCGCCTGATAGAGCATCATTGAGAAGGGGAAGAAGAGCGCAGACAGCTCTTCAGCCCAGCCACCTGAAAGCCCGGGGAGAGGCCATCACCATTTCTGCTTCCTTGTATTACCAATGTCCTTGGGGTTTTCCATATTGTATTCCAAACAGTGAATCACCTTTCACAGACACTACCCCTGTGGTTGGGGAGTTTATGCTAATAAAACACTAGGAGGATCTAATACATATGTATATATAATGTTGTGTGTGTGTGTGTGTTCCCTTATGGCTGCTGTGAACTTGTTTTAAAATTTTTTGATGACTGCTGGGCGTGGTGGCGCACGCTTGTAATCCCAGTAATTTGGGAGGCGGAGACCGGAGGATCCGGGTTCGCGGCCAGCCTCAGGTCTCTCTCTCTCTCTCTCTTTCTCTACTTAGGCCCTCCACAACTTCATGAGACCCGGTTTCAAAATAAAGTATAAAAAATAGGGCCAGGGGTGTAGTGCGGAGGTAGAACGCCCCTGGGTTCAATCCCCGGTACCGCAAAAAAAAAAAAAAAGAAAAAATTTTTTTGATGACTACTACATAAGCTTGGAATTCTGGGCTTCAGGTACTACGATCTGCTTTCTTGTACAGTGCTGTAGTGGTTATGTGACCCAGCTGTGAGCATTTACTCTTAAAATATGTTTATTTAACATTGTATGCCTTGTACTAGAATAATGTACCCCAGGGTGGGAAAGGTTCTTGAATATCACATCTGCTGGGTAAATCTCTTTGCCCAAGTGGGTTATGACCTATAGAGTGTAGGGGGAACCATAATCCTTTTTATTCTAAATATATAACGCGGCATGATGGGATTGGCAGACTTACCATCTCATAAATCCTAGCTGTATGTTTCAGGACCTCGGTGTGAACCAGGTGATACCTGGCACTCTGGATGAAGTGATTTCTCAGGTAGTGTGCCTTACTTCCACATGTCAAGATTCTTTTGAATCTCATATCTGTAATTGTTGCCTGTCCCAGGTTTTGGTCAAAATATAAAGTCAAACGACTCGAGACTTGAGGTTAAATTCCACCTCTGTAATTTTCTGGCTCTGTTACCTCAAACGAGTCATTCAACTGCCATGTGTCTCAGTTTCCTCATTTGTAAAATGGAAAATAAAATGTCCCGCCTCCCTTGTTGAGTCATCTTGAAGGTCAAGGGTAGGTGAACTTAAAAAGTGTTGGGAGAGCCGGGCGTGGTGGTTCATGCTTGTAATCCCAGTACTTGGGAGGCTGAGACAGGAGGATCGCAGGTTCGTGGCCAGCCTCAGCAACTCGTGAAGCCCTCCACAACTTAGTGAGACCCTGTTTCAGAATAAAGAATAAAATAGGGCTGGGGGTGTCTCTCAGTGGTAGAATGCCCCTGGGTTCAATTCCCAGTACCACACACACACACACACACACACACACACACATACACACACAAAAAGTGTTGGGGGAGGGGTAAAGCACCATACAAATATTACCTTTTATTTGTTCATTGAAAATATAGCAAGTATTCCTTCTTTGGCTTCATCCAGGTCGTTGGTTTAAGAAAACAGCAAAAGGACCAAGGACAAAACTGGCCTCTGGGGATGTCCCTAGAATGGTATCCATCGGATACTGGCAACACTTGGGCTCATCTGTTGACTGGCTGAGCGCGCTGCCCTGGTGTTTAGCCCACATTTTTACATCTTGTCCTTTACGTTGTCAAGAGAGCCCTTGTCATATCTTGACTCGGGTCCAAATATACCACGTCCGCTGTGTTTCTCTGATCCGCCAGGCCGCTGGTCTTGTTGCAGGAGGCAGGCTTGCCTTGCCCCTGCTGAACCCACAATGTCTGCCAGGATTTCTGTTTTCTTGTCTGAGTGGCCACAGACCATTTTTTAAACAATCTGCCAAGAATCTCACCCAGGACCCAGAGCAGAAGCATCGGTGGTGTGTTGGATAGGAATGCTCTCTGTCTTTTTGCTTTTCTTTCTTGTCTTTTTGAAAGTGGGAACGTTATTTCCCTCCTCTCCAGCCCACTGGCACCAATTCTGTTTTTCCCTCAGTATTTACGAGGGAGGAAATTCAAGGGCAACTCAGTTTCGTTTCTGTCTAGGCGGCGTTTACATCGCTCCTGCGGTGGCTCACCTCATGTTCTATAGATGTTATGGCAAATACTTAACAGTGGTGGGGGAGAGTTCAGGATTATAAAATCCTGATAGTTAAAAAATCCATGTACTGGGAAGACCTCTGAAGTATATCCTTATATATTATGAATGTATTTTAAAATATAGTGTTGCTGTCAGGCATGGTGGTGCATGCCTATAATGCCAGTATTTGGGAGGCTGAGACAGGAAGATCGCAGGTTTGAGGCCAGCCTCCGCAACTTAGCAAGATCCTCAGCAACTCAGTGAGACCCTGTTTCAAAAGGGCTGGGGGTATAGCTCAAAGGTAGAATGGCCCTGTGTTCAATCCCTAGAACCACAAAAATAAATGAAAAAGTAAATAAATAAGTATGGTATTGTTTTTAACTTCCCTATAGAAACAAAACATCAACATAAAAAGCCAATACATCATTACGGACATTCTAATGACACAATTTTATTGTTTTAAAAAAGTGGATTTTTAAAATTTTGGGTACTAAAGAGCTCAAGAAAGCCTGTTAAAAGAGATTTTTGTTCTGTTTAATGTGGACATGAACAAATGATATAATTTTAGATGATTTGCCTTTAAGGTTTTGTTATAAACAATATTACTAAAATGGCTATTTATTAAAGAACTACTGTATTTTTTGCTGTATATCAGATGTCTGACATTTATTACCTTATAAAGTAAAATTACTCTGCAAGATAGGGTTTGCAAATTTTGGAGATGAGCAAATGAGACTTAGAAAGCTCTAGTAAAATATTTAATTGCTGAGCTGGAATTTGAATTTAGATCATCTTATTGCAGAGTCTTGAATTTCTCATTACATCATGCTGTAACTTTAATGGTATTTTCGATCTGACTTTTAATATTTTCTTTACTTATTTAGTATTAAGATGATCAGGCTGAAGTGTAACCTTTATCTTGGGTCATGTCAATGGGAATTGCTTTAATAAAGCTTTGTTTTATTATTAAGTTGAATAATTATTAAGTTGGACAGTTAGACATCTTTTTTTTTTGCGGTATTGGGGATTGAACCAGGGGCATTCTACCTCCGAGCTACACCCCCAACCCTATTTTTTATTCTTTATTTTGAAACAGGGTCTCACTAAGTTGCAGAGGGCCTCACTAAGTAGCTGAGGCTGGCTGCAAATCCGGATCCTCCCGTCTCAGCCTCCCAAATACTGGGATTACAAGTGTGTGCCACCACGCCTGGCCAAGTTAGACATCTTAACACATTTTAGATTAAAGAAATTTACCAGTTGGGCATGGTGGTACACACCTGTAATCCCAGTACTTAGGAGGCTGAGACTGGAGGAACGTAGTTGGAGGTCAGCCTCAGCAACTTAGCCAGGCCCTCCGCAACTTAGTGAGACCCTGTATCCAAATAAAAAATCAAATAATCAAATAGGGCTGGGGGTGTAGCTCAGAGGTAGAATGCTCCTGGGTTCAAGACCCAGTACCACCAAAAAAAAAAAAAAGGAATAGAATTTACTAATGAAAAAAGAACTGCCTTTATCAATTTCTAGTCATAGTGAAGATTTTGCTTTATTTATTACAAATCAATTGATGATTCTTTGCTCTAACACCTTATCAATCAATGCATAGCAGTTTTCATTGATAAAGATACCTCACCAAAAGAAATTGATTCTCCTTTTTGACAGAAATTAGCTATAAAGGTGGGTTAATCCCTAATGCCATTGGGAGGTACCTGCAGGCTAAGTCTAAAACTTAATTCTCTAACAATTAAATTTTTCAGAAGATAATTTTGCAATCCATGTTAACAAAAGGCTCTGCCCCTCATTCCTAGAGTAATTTGTCTTTCCATTGTAAGAATTCAGAACTACATTTTTCTTTTCATGGTAACCCTCGGGTCCCATTGCCAGATGCTATAGAAAGGTTGAAGATAGTAGATGCTCTGTTCCCCCAGCTCGGATTGGAATTTAAACCATTTTAATAGGGAACTGTAGAAGAAAATCTAGGGTAATGCTGGAAAAATGTATCTGCTTGCTGGCTATGATATAGCTTTTCTGGAAGAATGGTCCAAAAGGACCTTCGAAAGGAGAATTTTCATTAACACAGGCTCGTCAGAGGAATGTTGGAACACAATCGACCCAATAGCTCTGTGCACACAGTATCACTAGCAGTACATGGTTAGAGGGCAGGAGCCCCAGCAGCTGCATCCTTCGAGTCTTATTTGAAAAAGCGATGGCCAACATGTGAATACGTAACCGTGGTTGTGTCCAAAATTAGATCATGCCATTAACGCAATACTCAGGAAAATTCCCCTTAAAAGAAGTTTAAAATTAGACATTATATGTCCTTGCTACTTAGCTATGTGATAAGAAGTTGTCAGGAAAATTTGTGCTTTTTCTAGTTCACGTTTATCCCCAGGCTGAAAAATTTTAAACCATTTTTAGCCCCTTCCTTTGAGGATATTGCCTGGCTTTTTGATTTATACAACATATATTATGTAGGTCAAATCTTTGACTAGAAACTCATCTAAATAAGGTTTACTTCTGGTCTCAGTGTTTAAATAGCTTTGGAGAAAAATGTGCTTAACTAAATGGTTTTCCCTAAAGTAAGACAGTAAGCATTGGCTGCTTTATTTTTTTTAATTTGAAGTTTTTTGCAATGGTTTTAGGTTAGCATTCTTTTTAGAAAGATAACAATAGTTTTCTGTTTGTTTCTCCTATGGTATACATGGGAACGTTTGGGGAAAAGGTTTACATGTTTATTATATATAACCTTTAAAATATAAACCTGGTGGCTGGACAGTCACTTTTTTCTGGAGAAATGTCAAACAACAGCTCAGTTCAGTTTGTCATGGGTTAAGTTATAAACTTTTTTTTTTTTTGGGTACTGAAGATTGAACCCAGAGGTATTCTACCTCTAAGCTACACTCCCAGCCTTATTTTATTTTTTAGTTTGAAACAGGGTTTCACCAAGTTGCTGAAGCTGGCCTCAAATGAACCTGTGATCTTCCTGTCTCAGCCTGCCAAGTACTGGGATTACAGGTGTGTGCCACCACACCTGGCTAAACTTTTTTTTTTTTTTTTTTTTTGCGGTACCGGGGATTGAACGCAGGGTCATTCTACCTCCGCGCTACGCCCCCGGCCCTATTTTTTATACTTTATTTTGAGACTGGGTCTCACGAAGTTGCGGAGGGCCTCACTAAGTAGAGAGAGAGGGAGAGAGAGAGAGAGAGAGAGAGAGCGAGCGCGAGCTGAGGCTGGCCGCGAACCCGGATCCTCCGGTCTCCGCCTCCCAAAGTACTGGGATTACAAGCGTGTGCCACCACGCCCGGCTTAAACTTTTTTTTTTTTAAATCTTTTGATCTCTCTCAGTACTTGATTGTTAGAAGTAAGTGATTAATATTTGGTTTGGAAATTGTGTAGGATATTAAAAAAAACGGTATAACTCTAACAGATCATGGCACTGCTTTTAGCATCTTATAGTCATCATTGGGTGGAAAAGAATCCTTGTGTTCCCCAAAAGAAACTCTATGCCATTTTCCCATGAGCAGTAATCAGACTTTTACCTAATTAAAACAAAACAAAACAAAAACAAAAAACCTTTTTAGCTTGACTTTATTTGCTTAAGCAATCCTGTAAGTGATTGATATTTCAAATCAACCTAGACGCAGTGAGTATAGCTGTGCTAAATTATGCCATTATTAACGTTATTATTTTAATTTTGGATGTAAGACCATATGCTGAGCCATTAAACAAGCCTCTGTACTTTACAAGGTTTGAAATCCTACAAAGTATTTTCTCTGACAATAGCAAAATTAAATTAGAAGTTAATAACAGAAAGCCATCAAGAAATTCCCCTACATTTGGAAATTAAACAACATAATTCTGACTAACCCGTAGGTCAAAGAAGAAATCAAAAGGGAAATTAGAGACCATTTTGAAATGATAATAACGTAGACCCAGTATATCAAAACCTGTGGGAGATGTAGCCTAAATTCTACTTAGAGAAAAATTTATTGCTTTAAATGGTTCTGTTAGGAAAATAGGCAAGGTTTTAAAAACATGCCAACATAGTTGGTAAAATTATCAAGAAATGGCCGGGCGTGGTGGCGCACGCTTGTAATCCCAGTACTTTGGGAGGTGGAGACTGGAGGATCCGGGTTTGCGGCCAGCCTCAGCTCGCTTTCTCTCTCTCTCTCTCTCTCTCTACTTAGTGAGGCCTCCGCAACCTTGTGAGACCCGGTTTCAAAATAATGTATAAAAAATAGGGCTGGGGGTGTAGCACGGAGGTAGAACGCCCCTGGGTTCAATCCCCGGTACCGCCAAAAAAAAAAAATTATCAAGAAATGCAAGATGGCGGTCAGAAGTGTGGTCGTCCGAGGGAGGAGGGAGAGTGAACAGGAAGGAAGCCGCAGAGGACTGCAAATGTGCTTTCTTCTCTCTCTCTCTCTCTCTCTCTCTCTCTCTCTTTCCTCCCGCTCTCTCTCTCTCTCTCTCTCTTCCAATTGAACCCAGGGGCATTCTACCTCCAAGCTACACCCCCAGCCCTGTTTTTTATTCTTTATTTTAAAACAGGGTCTCACTAAGTTGCAGAGGGCCTCACTAAGTAGCTGAGGCTGGCCATGAACCCGCAATTCTCCTGTCTCAGCCTCCCAAGTACTGGGTTCACAAGTGTGCGCCACCACGCCCGGCTGTGCAGTTTCTTTGAACTAATGTGTTCTGCTGGTGCATATCTGGGATGAATCATATCCCTTCAAAGTTCCTGTGTTGAAGTCGCAACTCCTGGTACTGCAGAATGTGACTGTTCTTGGAGACAGGGCTTCTTAATGAGGTGAATTCCCATGAGGTCTTTGGGGTAAGTCCTATTCCAGTCTGACTACTGTCCTTATTAGAAGAGAGAAAGACACCAGGCGTGAGTGTGTCACATGGTGACAAAGTTCTCCCTGTCACCCTGACCTCACCTTCCAGCCTCCAGAACCGAGAGACAACGTGTTTCTGTCACTTGCACCGGCCAGTCTGTGGTATTTGGTTACGGCAGCCTTTGCAAGCTAATATAGTACCCATATTTTAAAAGAAGTTCTTCGTCCTTCTGCGTGTCATAAATAAACATTTTTTTTCTGTCTCCTCAATATTTTACAGGTCAGTTGCAAATGAATAAATGAATAATGTCCTGCTGAGCCTCTGTGTCAGAGCATGCTGATGACATCCTCAGGGTTCTAGTTTTAATGTTCACATGCATAGAAGTAGCTATGTGTCAATATTTAAAATGTGACAGGCAGTACTGTCCTTTCCGGTGACTTTACATCCCTCATAGTTGTAGGTGAAGAGAGAAACCCAGATAAAAGTCGTGAGCTGTTATTATTACTAGTCCTGTTGTTTGTTAGGATTATTGCCTTGCTCTTGAGTTTCCTTGAAAGGTGTAGGCTCCAAAGTGAATCTCACATAATAGACCCTGGGAAAAGTGCAGTGAGTGAAATTGGTTGAGAACATAGCTGATTCTCCTTGGCGTGAGGTTAAAACATTTTTGACTGGGATCCTGAGCTTCCTCCAAGAGACTGATACACATGTCTGCTCTGTGTCCAGCCTCCAGGTCTCTGCCTTTGGGGACCTGGCAGTGGCAGATAATAAGAGACACATTTGTCCTTGCAGGGCTACTTCCGCCTTTAGGACCATGTCTGAGCTTTTCCCAAAGGCAAGTAGGGAAGGAAGAGAAGGGAGGGGCTGCTGCTTTTGAGCCACTTAGACCTCACTTTTGGACCTGAACAGGCCGTGTGTGTGTGTGTGTGTGTGTGTGTGTGTGTGTGTGTGTGTATACATGTGCATGCACATGCAGGTATGTGTGTACTGACTTCAGGCAAATATAAATTGTTATTTGTTGGAGGAATGACACTAATAGCCAAATTGCTACTGCATGTAGGATGAAAGTCTTTGTGGAACGCCCTGTTACTACTGAGCAGTGGGAATTAAGCAGTCTTTCTCTTAAAAACTCTGCCACTAAATAATTCTCCTTTGGGCTCTTCTTCCCCTGTTCCGGCCCTCATTGGCTGGCTCCTTCTCTCTCCCCTTCTCTGTTTCTCCCTCTTTCTGTCTTTTCCCTCTTTCCCTCCAGTTGGCCATGGTACCTGAGATTCTAGCATTAGCAATTTGTTCTTTAGCTGAAAGATACCGTGGCCCCTTCTAAGGGGCCAAGAATTTCTTTTTGAGTGGTGACTCTTCTTGGAAGGCAAGACAGGGCTCCCTGCCAGGGAGGGATGCCTACAGTTGCTTTTGCACAGGTTAATTGGACTGAGAGTAGAGGACGGAGGAGTGTTTTTGGAGAGATGTGTATCATTGGGGCTCTGTAGTCCTCCTGGCAGAGCGTCTACTCTCAGGGACTTCTCTGTCTACTAGGACATGTTATCTTTGTGTTTTCATTCTGGAAACAATAATGAACTGATATAAACACATTCTGAATCCTCCAAATGGCAATTTCCTAACAAGGTCACCCCATGCAACTTGGGCACCTTGGTTGACATTTGTACCAGCCTCTATGTGGGAGTCTTTATTTTTGGCTCATGATTGATTTGGGAGTGATGGGTTTCCACCAAAATTAGGCTAGACGACAACATTATATTTTATATATAGGCCTAATAGAAAAAGTGACGCAGAATCGAGCCATCCTGCTACCCTGAAGCACAAAGACTCCTGGCTCAAAAGAATCTTGGCTGTGGTATCACTGCCATAATCACACTGCATATGACACACCAGTGTAGCAAAACCTCATCTGTCACTTTCAGTTAGTATTGCTAGAGTGCACTGTTTTTATAGATTTTCTTGAAATTTTCTTATAGATGCATTTTGGCTTTCTAGTGGTATAGGACTGACCATCTTAAGGAGCTTATGCCTAGTTGTGTTTGTGTACAAATTTTGGAAACAGAATAGAATCTGGTCAGCCCTCCATCTCCACAGGTTTTGCATCTGTGTGTTTAGTGAACTGAGGGTCAAAAGTATTCAAAGGAGGAAAAATTGCATCTCTACTGGACTCTTTTCTTGTCATTATTCCTTAAACAATACAGTAGACATAGCATTTACATTGTATTAGGTATTATAAGTCATCTAGAGGTGACTTAGAGTATACAGGAGGATGCACACAGGTAGCTTATATGCAAATGCCATGGCATTTTAAATAAGAGACTTGAGCATCTCTGGGTTTTGGTGACCGTGGAGGTCCCTGGAACCTCTGAGGATAAAGGAAGGATGACCGTAATTTACGTCAGTGCTGGGAATATGGGTGCATTAATCCATTATCTTCTCTAATAAAATACCTGAGGCTGAGAACTTTATGAGGAAAAGAGGTTTATTTAGCTTACAGTTCTGGAGGGTCAAAGGCATGGCATCCTCTTGGCTCTGGTGAAGGCCTCATGTTTGATGGTATCACAGGGGTGGAAGCGGGAAGCCAGAGAGTGACCAGGAGGGTCCAGTCTGGAGCCCTCCCACAGGCTCCACTTCTTTAAGGGGTCTACTGCTTTTTAACATCACCACACTGAGGAGCATGCTCCTGACACATGAACCATCGGGTACACACTCAAAGCAGACCCCAGCTGCTGCAGTCAGGATACCTCTGTTCATCACTCAAGTGTGGGAAGTGACCATCTAGTTTGTATCCAAACATGTCAAGCCGGGCTGAGTGCTCTAATGAACGATGCTGGGAGAGGGAGGGGAGAGGAGGAAGAGAAGGTCCAGGTGAGGGCACTGGATGTTTGGGTTGGAGAGAATGCTTATTTTGTAGGTGTTTGACGTAAATGAAGGGGTCCAAGAAAATCACATGCCTTCTCTCCCTTGCCCAAACTTTCCAACTTCACAATGGGGCCTCAGCTGGCTCACAGTGTGGGTTATTAAACAGTGGACAAACGACCTCAGAAATATCTAATGTTTCTCTTCTGGATTGCTTTAAAAAAAAACAAATGCATTTCTGCAGCGATTCATTATGAAAATTGGGGTCCAGGACCTTGACGAAGTAGGGTAAAATAGTAGCAGACCCTTTTCGCTCAGTCATAGGAGGGTCCACAGGCCAGATGTGGGGTCCACGCCAGCAAAGGGAGTGAGTAGCAGTTAGGCAGGACAGAGGTCAGAGAGGCAGCCCTCACCCTCAGGTGACTGGAGGAGCCTGTGCCAATGTCGAATTCATGTGCTCAAGGGCTACGGAGGTAGAACAACTGTATTTTCATATTCAAAGATGAACCTGTTTTATATCAAATTTAGAGAAAGGGAGTTATGTCCTCAGGTTTCTTCTACCGTCGACACATATTTATAGGAAAGGAACTCGAACTAAAGGCCCTTAAAATCTTTTTTAATTTAATGGTGGATAAAAAAATGGCAAGGTCTTTTAAAAATAAACATCGGTTGGAAAGTTAACATATTGATGATTATCTCTATGTGATATCGCTACCTAGAAATAACAGTGATAGAAGGAAATAAAGCCCGGGGCTTTGTGATAGCTGAGCCTTTGGCCACATTAGTACAGTAGGCAAGCCCCTCTCTTGCGACATTCAGGTGTTTTGACGATGATAATGTTGAACAGACCAAAATAAAATTTGAGAATCTCATAAAATAATAATTCTATTTAACTAGATTTCATTAGAGAATAAATCTAATAATAATTCTATTGAACTAGATTTCATTAGAGAAGATGTCAAACTGGGTGCAGTGGTAGCCCACACCTGTAATCCCAGTACTTGGGAGGCTGAGATGGGAGGATCGCAGGTTCAAGGTCAGCATCAGCAATTTAGTGAGACTCTGTTTCAAACTAATAATAAAAAAATAGCAGGGCTGGGGTGTAGCTCAGAGGTAGAATGCTCCTGGATTCAATTTCCAGTCCCCCCACCCCAAAAGAGAAGATATCAAATTGCTTATGTTTCTATATATGTGTATAAATATTTATCTATATTTCCTTACCTACATCATTGCATATATAATGAGCAGTATATTTTGTACATTACATATATAATGACAGAAACTTTTCAGCATGTGCTGTAGTACAGAGTTATTTTTGTTTGGGGTATTTGCCATTTGATTCATTTTATCGCGGGTCCCCTGTGGCAGCAAGGAGCCCAGTCCTTGCGTGTTGAGGGAGGAGAAGCCCAGGCTCTCCTGGCGAGCGGTGGCTTCAGCAAGCCCATTTGAAGCTGGATTTAGTTTGCAGTTTCCACTCTGTCACCTTTACTTTATGTCATCACCAAACAGCAGAAACGAACCCTTCTCAAAGGACAAGGGCCGAAGGAGGTGGTGGTGAGACTTGCTTTCAGAATGGCAATCCTGAAAATTAATATATTAGCTACCACCACGTTAAGTCAGCCTAAGGAAACGGTAACAAGAAAGGGTGTTTTAGAAGACATGAAAAGTACGGTGAGATCCAAAGGTTTAAAAAAAAAAAAAAGGAAGGAAGGAAGGGACCTTAAATGTAAGGTGTAAGAAAAGACCAAGAAGCACACTGGAAACAAAGAACAAATAATAACTGGAAATGTCAGCAAGTAGGTTTGTGTTTTAGATCTTTCCTTAAATGACACCTCGTACGTCTTTGTTGAATGAAGTTACATTTCTTTGATATGAAAGAACTTCTGAATGTGTTAAGAATTTTCTTCAGCTATAAGATAAAAAGGTGTGGTCCCCCTTTTTTTCCCATAAGGCATTCATTAAGGTGTTCAATGAAATGAAAGAATTATTAAAACCTAGATTTTTCAGTGGCGAGTTCTTTCTTTGATCCCGGAAATTTCGAGAGAAAAACATTGATTTTTTCATGTTCAAAGTGAGCCTGCGTGGAATGACCTGTTCGTCTTGTGTACGTTGCTAAGACCATGTGCAGATAAAAGTGTGGTAAATCGGGCCCCTGCATGACAATGTCACACCCACACATAATTGAGATTGCTTGCTGGATCTCCCAGCGATGATTATCTCCATCTAATTTTTTTTTTTTTTTTTTGCGGTACCGGGGATTGAACGCAGGGGCGTTCTACCTCCGCGCTAC
>PVJS01044810.1:0-16501 GCA_004027185.1 Glis glis
TGGACCGCAGCTCCCGGGAAGCAGCGCCGCCACTGCCATGCTCCCCCGCCCTCGCCCGCTGTCCCCGCCCCCTCCTCCCACTCCTTCCTCCCGCCCCGCCCCCCGGCCGCGCCGCGCTGCGTCATGACGTCGCCCCCGCTCGCGCGCGCACGTCCGCCCCGCGCGGGGTCCCGGCGCCGCGCTGCCCGGGCGGGGGTCCGCGCGCACGTCGTCGCTCGGGTCTGCGTAGCTCCGGGCCGCAGGGCTCTCCCGCGAGCGGCCGGGCTGCCGGGTGGCGTCCGCCTGGCGCAGTGGAGTGGCGGGAGCCGCGCCCGAGGCGGGGGAAGTGCGGGGCGTGGGGACCCTGGTCCTGGGTCCTTTGTGTTCTCACGGTTCACCTGCTTGAGGGAGAGCGTTAGTGCCTCTCTTGGCCACAGAATAAATATTTAAGTCTTTAACGCTCTCTGACACATTCCGAATTACTTTAATCCAGCTTTGTTCCATCCCATCCCTTCATCTTTTTTTCTTTTCTTGCCCTTTTTTCGTGGTACTGAGGATTGGACCCAGGGGCATTCTACCTCTGAGCTCCACCCCCAGCCCTATTTTATTCTTTTATTTTGAAACGGGATCCCACTAAGTTGCGGAGGGCCTCACTAAGTTGCTGAGGCTGGCTGCGAACCTGTCATTCTTCTGTCTCAGCCTCCAAAGTACTGGGGTTACAAAGCGTGCGTCACCACGCCCGGCTCCCTCATCTCTTTTAAACCAGCCATATCATATCCCCTTTGAATTTTTTAACCTGCGCAGGATTTCGCATAAATCCTTCTCAGTTGAGTAAACAAATTCATTCCAGTCCTGATCCATTCTCTCCTAGTTTATTTCTCTTGAAGATTTAGATCATTCTTCCTTGTAATACTGAGAAACGAATGTGATAGATACTGGACAAAATGTCCATCCACCATCTGTTACTTAACTAAATATATCACCCTTTCAATCCTTATTTTAGTGTGTCTGTCAAATTAGAAACAAACCAAAGGAGGCATGGTCTTTTCAGACTGTATTTGGTATCTTTGGTAACCCAGTAAATATTTACCAATTAGAAAACTGAACAAGCTAGACAGTTTAGGTCTGAGTATCTTTGACCACGAATCTTAAAGGAAAGAATAATGGATATGTTTGTTTTTATTTAAGTTTTAGAGCTGCTATATGTATATACACCTTTAAATGCTACTTGAAGGCTGCCAGCAATTTTTGGAATACTTTAAGCCTATAGAGTGCAAGAATAGTAAATCAGATGGATTTATGGAATAGTACTCATACATAATCCTTGAAAATATATCAGCATGTTAAACATTTCAGCACAAATGGAGCATTGGCTTGGAGGGGGAATTTGAGTGAAGAAGTTGTACAGAATGAGAATGGTCTACTATTGTCATATTTTCCAGAGATGCCTTTTCTGGCATTTCTTGTCTTCCTGAAAATTAGAGGCATTTCCTATTCTTCACTAAGCCAACATGAACCTATTATGAAAGAAATACCTATTGAGCATGTTTACTTGAATCCTGGAAGCCACCAAAAACAGCCTGTTCAACATGGGATTTGTTATCTTTTCCTTAGAGTTTGCCTCTCTCATTTGTCCAGGCCCCAGCCAGAAATCTAGGATTCTTTCCAGACACTTTCCTTTCTGTTACCTCCACCAAGTTCTATTTATTATACCCTCTAAATATCCTTGTGTTCTCTTTTGTATATTCCCCTCTGCCTTGAGGGCAATTGTTTTCAAGTTTGGCTGCTCTGGGGAGCTTTTAAAAATTCTGATGTACAGGCTGCACCCATTAATTAAGTCAGAATGTCTGAGTGTGATGCCTGGCATCAGTATTTTTAAGAACTCTCCAAATGATCTCAGTGCCCAGCCAATGTTGAAGACCACTGCTAGGGCCTCATCATTTCTCAAGGAGTTAATGCAAAAAATCTAATTGGCCCCGGAGTGCGTTAATTTTTGGCAGCATTCTGCCTTATTCCCTTACTCTTTTCTAATTCATTTGATATCAATAAATATTTGAGTGCCTACTATGTTGAGAGAGGTTGTTTACTGTAGGCACTGTTTTAGTCAGCTTTTCATCACTGTGACCAAAATACCTGACAAGAACAACTGAGAGTTGGGGCGTGGTGGCACGGTCCTGTAATCACAGTTCTTGGGAGGCTTAGACAGACGGATCGCAGGTTCTAGGCCAGCACGGAGTGACTTAGTGAATCCCTGTCTCAAAATAAAAAAAATAAAAAAGGCTTGGGGGTGTGGCTCAGTGGTAGAACCCGTCTGGGTTCAATCCCCAGTGCCAGGAAAGGAAGGAAGGAAGAACAATTTAGAGGAAGAAAGGTTTATGTGGCCTCATGGTTTCAGAGGTTCAGTCAGCTGGCTCCAAGACAGAAACACAGCAGCAGAGCATGGCAGAGAAAAGCTGTTCATTCTGTGGTGGCCAGAAGCAGAGAGAGTAAGAGGAGGGGGCCAGGGACAGACACCCCCCCAGTGCCACGCCCCAGTGGCCACCTCCCAGCCAGGCCCCACCTTTGAACCTTGCTGCGCTGGGTATGTGCTTTCAACACAGGAGCTTTTGCAGGGACATTCCAAACCCAAATCATATCAGGCACTGAGAATACAACAATGAAAAAGCCCTTGTATCTGTTGCCATGGAACTTACATTAGTGTGTGGGTCATGAAGGAAGAAAAGGCGCAAAGAAACAAAGAAAAGCAAATAAATTTCCCATAGTAGCATGATAGAAACCAGGGAGGCTGTTACTTTATTTTGATCTCTCAAACTAAAGTCAAACCCTCTGACATTTGAGCTGGGTTCTACAAGGCAAGGAGGAGGCAAACAAGTTAACAGGTGGGGAAGACAGAGGAACACCAGGCACAAAGGTCCTAGCAAGAAAAACTTGTCAGGGACAAGACAGCTAGAGGCTGAAGCAGAGTAAGAGGGAAGGGCGAATGAGATGGAGGTTAGAGAGGGCGGAGGGAGCCAGATTATTTAAGACCTTTTAGGTTGTGGTAAGGAGAATTCTAAGTGATTGATAGGATGTGTGATGAAGCAATAGGGTTTTTAAGCTGAGTAACATCTGATTTACCTTTGAAATAGATCACTCTAGCTATCCTGTGGATTAGATTATGACAGATCAAGAGTGGAAGTAGGGAGGCCAGTAAGGAGGTTATTTTAATAATCCAATAAAGAAATTATGGATACATAAAGTGGAGACAGTAAAGACAGAAGTGGATGATTTTGGTATTTGACTTAGAGGTAAGAATGGCATGAAGTAGAATAAAAGTGGGAAATGAAAGAGAAAGAGAAACAGTGGGGTTACAATAGTAGTTACTCCTTATTGAGTAGATACTACACAACAGGTCTCGGTTGAACTGCTATGTGAGTATTAAGCCATTTAATTATCGTAAGAGTCCCTAAAGGTAGGTGCTGTTGTTATACCATTAACAAATTAGGATTTGAGGCCCAAGAGGCTAAGTAATTTGCTCACTTACATAACTGGTAGGTGGCAGAGCTGGGATTTGGACCATCCAGGCAGTCTGGCTCCGTAACTGGTACCCTTCTCCCACACCTACCCCAGCCCCCATTGATCTCATGGTCCAAGTGAAAATGTCTTTAGCCAAACTAAGCTCCTTGCAGTATCAGAAATCCTCATTTCTCCCTTTCTCTCCTCCTTCTCTTATCATCTCTCTCTCCTCAACTTTCTTTGTAGGTGGCAGTTTTCCTAGAATGGGCCTTCTCCTCTCCTCTGCCTGGCTCATTTTACTGTCACTGTTCCTAATTGACTGAGTCAAGCCTATCTGGCTCCACAGCAACCTTGTTTTCTATATAAAGCATTGTTATCTTTTTTTTGTAGGTCTTTCCCCGTAACTTTGAAGGCAGAAAGCTTAATTCCTGACACAGGGAGAAAAGAAAAAAGCAAGGAACGAAACCTAGCTATGCATGCATGACATACTTTCCCTAGTGCACAAACACAGTAAGGCATTGTCCCTGCCCTCAAGCCACTTATCAACGTTGCAGGGAAACTGACGCATAGGAAATCACTCAAGCCAGGTATGGTGGCAAAAGCCTATAATCCCAATACTTAGAAGGCCGAGACAGGAGGATCACAGGTTCAAGGCCAGCTTCAGCAACATGGTGAGACTCTCAGCAACTTAGCAAGACCCTGTTTCCAGACAAAAAATAAAAAGGGCTTGGACTGTAGCTTGGAGGTAGAATGCTCCTGGGTTTAATCCCCAGTACTACACAAGAGGAAGGAAGGAAGGAAGGAAGGAAGGAAGGAAGGAAGGAAGGCAGGCTAATACAAGGGCCAAAAATGTGATATAAACAACATATTCTAGAAGAACTAGAAAGGGTACCATTAACTATGTCTGAAGTCAACAGAGGCAAGAGGCTTGGCCTTAGCATTGTTTTAGTGGGAGAAAAAAATGCAACCAGGAATGGGGGGTTGGGGCTTTATTCTTTATTGTCTTTAACATGGCTTGGGGAGAGTCTTGGGCCTTCCTTGTCCATGGAGACTTGGACATTCTCAGTCGACACAGTTGATGAGTGGAATGTGCTACCACTTGACATCTCACCCCTACCCACACTATGTGACAACATATACTGATTTCCAGGTTGGTTCAATTCCTTTCCCAGCAGGGAAATTCCTCACAGGAATTTCTTATACAGTTCCCTCCTCTTTATCATCTATGAAGTTTTAGTTCTAGCTGTGGGACCTGGGAAAGTTACAGAATTTCTATCACTCACAATGCCAGGAACAGTGTGTGAGGCTGTGAATGTTGTGTCCAGGTGTCGCAGACACAGACCACACTGGCTCAGTGCCCATTGCTGTGCTTCACAGTGACCCTGCTTAATGTGCTCACCATAAAATGAGGATAAAACTAGTACTTACCCCATTGGGTTGTTCTCAGGACTAAATGAATAAAGGTAAACCCTAAAGGCTCATCAGTAGCAAATCATCAATAAACATTAGCTACTGTTATTAAGTAAAGGGAAGCTCACTTGAGTGGGGATCATTCCATCTAGGATGTTTGCTGAGATGTTTGCTTTTTAGGATCATGCAGGGAACCTGGGGAGGAGAGGCCTTTTCTTTTCTAAACTGAGAACCTAAATACATTGAAAGGAAAGTCCCTCAGGTAGCTGAAAGCTGGGGCTCTCTCCGATCATGCACCCATCCCTCCTACGCCTGGAACCATCCCCCAGCCTCCACTTTCCACAAAGAGAACAGGTACTGTACTCTTCACGAAAGCTGACCCAGAGCTGCTCTTTTTGTGGGGGAAGGTTAGACTCCATGAAGAGCTATTTAAGCAGTCTTTGGGTGGTATTTTTTAAGGTGTAGGCTAGAACCACCATTACCAGAATCATCTGGAGTGGTTGTTAAACTAGATTCCTGGGTCTCATCTCAGACTAACAGAATTATTATCCATGGGGTGGGGGCCTGGAATCTAGTCTTTTTTTTTTGAGGTACTGGGGATTGAACCCAGGGGCATTCTACCTCCTAGCTACACCCCCAGCCCTATTTTTTATTCTTTAGTTTGAAACAGGGTCTCACTAAGTTGCGGAGGGCCTCACTAAGTAGCTGAGGCTGGCTGCAAACCTGCGATCCTCCTGTCTCAGCCTCCCAAAGTACTGGGATTACAAGCGTGCGCCACAGCACCTGGCTGGAATCTAGTCTTTAACAAACTCTCTAGGTAATTCATACCACATGTTAGAGAACCACAGCTTAAGAGGGTCAGCCTTTATGGTAATACCCAACCAACTTCAAGAAGTTTTCTCCCACTAGATTTTTCACTAGGCTTTTCACAGAGTGCTGGAGGAAAGAAGGTGTTTCTTTCCTCTTCACAGGACCCATGCGATTATCTACTCTTGATTTATTCTCCATCTCACCCATTCTCTGGACATCTCCCTTAACCTTTTCTTGATGGAGAATGAATCCACAGGCCACTGTGCCCAATTTCTTACTTCAGTCTTTCGTGATTACCTTCCCTGTTTGGCTGACTCACAGGCCAGCTCACCGGTGCTGGTGACCTGGGCCAGAAACCCCTGGAGTCCCTTATAACTAGGGCAGGTTAGACTCACTCTGTGCCACATATGTTGAGCTGGGTTCACTAAGTCCACAGCAAAAGGTTGCCCTGGGAACAGGCTGTCAGCAGGTGATGAGCAATGACTTAGAGTAACCATATGTCTCAGTTTTCTCAGGATGGTCATGGCTTATGTCTGTGGTGGGGACTTAATATAAATAGTAGCCCCTTTCACTCTCATGGGAGTCGTGGATTAGAAAACAAATTTCATGATCATCCTGGTCATGAGCATCATGTCAAGACCAATTGTTGCAATGTTTTAGCTCCTGGATTATGCCTAGACCACCCCCTTTCCTCCTTTTCCAGCTCCCAGTACCTGCCATGACTCCATCCTCCTCTCAGATTTCCTTAATGACTCTATTTTGATATAATATTTTGGGGCTACATTAGGGGTCTTTGTGTGTGTGTGTGTGTGTGTGTGTGTGTGTGTGGTACTGGCGATGGAACCCAGGGGCATTTTACTTCTGAACTACACCCCCAGCCCTACTTTTTATTCTTTATTTGGAAACAGGGTATCACTAAGTTGGGAAGGGAGGGCCTCACTAAGTAGCTGAGGCTGACCTCGAACCTGCAATCCTTCTGTCTCAGCCTCTCAAATACTGGGTATTACAAGTGTGCACCACCACGCCTGGCTTACATTAAGAGATTGATAAGAAAACATCATGAAACTTGTTGCTAGACTTGGTCTCTCTGATAATATCTAGGAAATACTTTTCTTTAGTTCTAGCACCTGGTATAGTAGTATTCCCCTTATTTATTATCATCCATTCATTTTTGTCTTTGGATATCTAATTGCGGAACTGACATTATTTCCCTCAGCTCAAAGAAAGCCTAAAACCATATATGTGGTCTCCTTCAGGCCTGTGTATAAGATTTAATAGGATGTAATTTATATTCTTAACTCACTCCTGGATTAAGTCATCTGTTTTCATTTCTTCACTAAATTTGGATTGAATTATATTATATGTAATTCATCTTTTATCATTTTTCAAACAAGGCAGATATTTTTAAAACATGCATACATACCTACAAACTGGTACTGATTGCTAGTTGTATAATTGAAAAAGGATTATACTTAAATGCATGCAAGGAATAATCTCTCTACTTAGAAAATATAATCTTAACAAATGTATAGCACTTTAATGCTGGCTTTAGCATTCTTCAACTACATTGTTAATTAGAGAATGAAAAGATTCTAAACAAAAGCAAACAAAGAGAGATTAGATTAACTTTCAAGCTGGAACATTTTTAGACATGACCCAGAACCCTAATTCCAAATAATGTAATAAAAAACATTCACTACCGGAATTACATTAGCCTAATTAGATAATATTCAGGGATGTTCACGATGAAATTCTGCATTACTGGAGAATAGGAGAGGAAGAGGAATGGTTAGGGGAATCATATTTGGGAATGCACAGTCCACATGACAATGATTACCCATGAGGAGGCATCTTTACCGGAAGCACATGGCCTGTAACAGTCCTGGGCAACTGTTCTTCCTGTTGCCCTTGAGAATGTTGTGGGGATCTGGAAGACTGGTACCCTATGGTTTGCGGCTAATATACAGCCAAATAAAGAAATATCATAATCAAAACACCTAGGAATACATTTTACAGCTGGTTTATTTTGGAAGACACATTGAATTTATAAGACTCAAAGATGGATATCCTATGGAGTGCTTACTGGTTTATGGTTAAATTGGGTATATAGCTAAATCTTCTTCAGAATTTTTTTTTTGTGTGTGTGTGTTTGTGTGTGTGTGTGTGTGTGGTGCTGGGAATTGAACTCAGGGGCATTCTAGCTCCGAGCTACACCCCCAGCCTGATTTTTATTTTTATTTGGAAACAGGGTCTTGCTAAGTTCCTGACAGCCTAAGTTGCTGAAGCTGGATTCAAACCTTTGATCCTCCTGTCTCAGCCTCACAAGTACTGGGATTACAGGCATGCACCACCATTCCCAGCTTCTTCAAAAAAATTTTAAAAATTATTGAGATCATGCTATATATGGTGACTCTTGTCTTTTTCCACCATGAATATACCTTTTTATTTTCCTTAGGATGGAAGTCTTTTCTAAATACAAAAACTTTTGGAGAATCAGGTAACAAACCCATATAGCCCCTGTAAGAACAAATGTTAACTTTTCTTATATTTGTATTATTTTTACAACAAAATAAATGAGATATTATAAAGTTGAAATCTACTTTGTACCTGCTATCCCCCATTCCTTTCCTCCCCAAGATAACTGCTATCCTAAAAGTTTTACTTATCTGGCTCAAATTTTTTATACTTTTACTACATAAGTACATATTCACAAGCAATGTATTCTGTTGTTTTATGTTTAAACCTAGCTTTTACTCAGTAAATATCTTTACATAAATGTTTTATACTGAATTTATCATTCTATAGCCTTTTTATCATTCTATAGCCTTTTTTCTTTAATTCAACATTATTTTCAAGATCTACCTATGTTGACATATGAAATCAAGTTCATTCATATTAACTGGTATATAAATGAACATTCTTTCTGTTTTTATTTCATTTTGTTTATTTTGTTTTGTTGGTACTGGGGATTGAATCCAGGGGCATTCTACCTACCAGCTACACCCCCAACTGCTTTTATTTTTAATCTTTGAAAGAGAGTCTCATTAAGTTGCTGAGGGTCTTGTCAAGTTACTGAGGATGGCCTTAAACCTGCGATCCTCCTGTCTTTGCCTCCCAAGTTATAGTTACAGGTGTGTGCCACTGCATCCAACTAAATGAACATTCTTATGCATGTATTTTTGCACAAACAGATTTTCTTTAGATAGAAGCAAAATTACTGAAGAAACACTTTTAAAAGTTGAAAAACACTATACCATCCATATACACACACACACTCTGATTGGATTGTACTTATAGGTGTTAATAGTCACTAGTTGAAAAGATAACGTGTGCCTTTGGATTCTCAGAATCATTCCAGTAAAAATCCAAGAGTATAAATATACAGCAAGATGGATATGCACACATTGAAGTCCTTTAGGCCCGTTCCTTCATCTTTGTAATGACAATAATAGAAGTACCTTCTTCATAGGGTTTCTGTGAGGATTAGGTGAAATAATAAATATAAGACCTTTACTTCAATGCCTGGCACTTAGAAATAGCTCAGTAAATATTATCTATTACCAATAATGTTGCGAGGTAGCATCCCAATCAAGACCAATCAGACCATCAAAGGTATTAAGTGAGAGTCTTTATTACTGGCCAGTAAGACTACACAGGCATGAAAGCCAAGTGCAGTACTTGACTGCCCTCCAGCATTTTCTTATATAGGGTAAGATACAATACAAGCTCAGGGTGAAACTGAGGTTCCCATGGCAGGTTTCCACAGCAGGGCGTGGGAAGCCCCTATGGTTCGTATAGTATTCAGGTACACCAAGCAAGCCAAGCATAACGAAAGTACAGAAGCAAGAATAGGCGGTTAGCAAGATAACAATAACACAATAAGTTACAATATGTTGTTATGACAATCTGTTAACTATCCTGCCAATGTCCAGGTTTAATTTTTTTCAAGACCAACTTCCCTGATTTAGGGCCAGGTTTGAGGTCATTCTGAGTAACAAATATGGAGTCACTCTAGCTAACAAGTTACTCTGGCTAACAAGCTCTAACTATGCAGCATCACAATAGTGTTATTTTAAGGTAAGTGAATATTAGACTCAGTGGCTTTTATTTGAAGATAGTGGATCATAGAAAAATTTTATAGACGAAAAAAACTTAATTCCTCACTATAATATTATTTTAGGAGTTTTATTTTATGTTTTCCTTTCAAATCATGTTTAATATTTTTGGCAGAATCTCAGCACTGAAATAGTAAGAAGATATACGCATTTAAGGAGGAAGAAAACAGCAGAGAAAGGCAACTAAGTAGAAAATAACTCTGGCTGTAGCCAGGCAACCTGTTTTTGCAGGATGACCATCTTTCACCCTTTTTTCTGCCATCCATTCTGTTCAATGGCACTGTCATGTCAGCTCCATATATGCTAGCCAGGAAACTCATCAGCAATTACCAAAAACAATTCTATCTCTAGTATGGTTCCAATTTTAAAAATCCCTTCTACCTTTGCCAGGGGAATCCCATTAAAAATGTGTTAGAGGAAGGCATATTTAAACAGTTATTTCCTAGCAAATGTGGTCAGAATCCAAAATGGCTAATTGAAAGTCTGTGTGATATAAAAAGATAGGCAAGAGATGACATGTAATACCTCGAATACATCAGCTGATAGATATTTAGGGCTGGAGGGGAAAATTTAGGACCCTTAGTTAACTTGTTGAAATTCATACTTGGGAGTTTTCAAAAATCATCATAAGATTGGAGCTAAGATTACTGTGCCAAGCCAACATTCCTATCAAGGATCAAAGAGAATAAGATTTTAAGATAGTTGGAAAACTAAGCAAGGGAGAAAAATATCTGAAGTCTCACAGCCTGAGATCTGTATCCAATTTCAAATTGTTTCTAGGGGTTTAATATCCTGTGATAAAAGCAAAACTTTGTACAATAGATCCCAAGGACATGAAGGGAAAACTGAACTAAAGAGCTGTAACTTTGTTCAAATAAAAATTCCCCTACCTGAAAATTGCTACTGAATTTTTTTAGGAAGAGAAAGGTGCTCAATCTAGATTTTGTATAATGTTAGTTTCATACACACACGAGCTCTATTAAATTATTTTCTCTGTGTTCAATGTCAAATAGAAGAGGAATAATTTAATAGGAAGCATTTTGGGGCTCAGAAACTACACTTGAGACAATCTGTTTTCAGAAGTACAAATTGGCAACACAATCAAACTCAAGGATTTAAATGACTAAAGTACATGATTGATCACAAAGAGGTACTTCTTTTGTTTTCACCTTAATATTTTACTGATTTATAGACCCAAAGGAAAACAAGTGTGGGATTTTTGTTTTCCTTTAAAATGAACAATGGATTTCCCTGAAATACTACATTCTGAAGACCTAGGAAATCTGGAGGAGAGTGGAAGTTTCTTTTATTCTTTTCTCCCTCTAGAAGCCCTACTCTCACCTCAACCCCATCTAACAATGAGTTACTGTCTACTCTTTTTTTGTGTGTGTGGTACTGGGGATTGAACCCAGGGGCATTCTACCTCTGAGCTACACCCCCAGTCCTATGTTTTTTTTTTTTTTGAAACAGGGTCTCACTAAGTTGCTGAGGCTGGCTGTGAACCAGTGATCCTTCTGTCTCAGCCTCCCAAGTACTAGGATTATAAGCATGCACCACCACACCTAGCTTACTGTCTACCCTTAATTAAGCATCTATTAAGCCTTCATATTGATTTTTCACAAATATAGGATTTCCAACATGAGAAAACAAAATATATGAGTCTATGTGTTTACATGAAAACAAACAGAACCTCATCAGAAGACATTTAATAAAAGGTAATTGGAAAATTAGTTCTAAAGAATTCTTTTTTTTTTTTTTTTTTGCAGTACCGGGGATTGAACCCAGGGGCGTTCTACCTCCGTGCTACACCCCCGGCCCTATTTTTTTATACTTTATTTTGAAACCGGGTCTCACGAAGTTGCAGAGGGCCTCACTAGGTAGGGAGAGAGAGAGAGAGAGAGAGAGAGAGAGAGAGAGAGCTGAGGCTGGCCGCAAACCCGGATCCTCCGGTCTCCACCTCCCAAAGTACTGGTATTACAAGCGTGCGCCACCACGCCCAGCAAGAATTCATTTTTTAATAGAATATCCTAGAAGGAGAAATGTGTTTTATACTGAAAGCAGAGAACTTAAAAGGCTGAAGGGTCCTAGTAGAGGGTTTGACTTTGGCCTCTTCCAAAGAAGCAAAAATACAGTAGTAATTCTGATCTACCTGTAAGGTGCCTTCTAACCTGTCCCTCTGACCTGGCCAGCCCTATGGTCTCTGATCCTGGTCATATTGTGTCAACTGTAGGCCCTTTCAGTAATTGACCTCTAGACAAGATGTTTATCAATATCTAGGAATATGGTTCTAGTTCTCAGCCTTCAGTGGTTCCAAATCTCTGACCTGCCCAATCACTCTCTGGGCCCACAAACTCAGCCTGTATTGACCAGATCTTGTCCCTTTTCTGTAACACAGAGAACACAGAACACAATTCAAATAAATGGTGGATTTTCTAATTATCATTATTAAACCCAATATTGCAGAAAATAGCTGTGTGGACATTTATGGGTGGGACACTCTGTTAGTCATGCTAATTCCCATCTAACTACTTAGATGATCCGATTCTTCCTTCTGAACTTCAGAAAAATGATGATCCAATTCTCTTTAAAGTCATGCTGCCACCTAACTTCAGATTAGCAGCCCCATTATTGATTTCTTATTGATTCCATAGCACAGTTCCTATCATAGCTGTTCCCAGCATTTCCCACATTTCTAAGTTCTTATGTCCTACATGCTCTCATTCATTTTATTAAACAAATATTAATTGAGAATCAACAATATGCCACACACTGTGCTAGGTAGTGGGTATTATAATAGGAAACAAAACAGATCCATTTCCCACCTCTGTTAGTTTTCTATTACTATAACAAAATACCTGAGATAATAAATCTATAAAGAGGAAAAGTTTATTTTGGCTCACAGTTTTGGAGATTCCAGTCCATAATTGGTTGGCCCTGTGCTTTGGATCTGTATGAGGTAGCACATCATGGAGTGAGCACATGGTGGGAAAAGCTGCTCACTTTAAGGCCAAGAAGCGAGGAGAGAGAGAGAGAGAGAGAGATAGAGAGAGAGAGAGAGAAAGAGAGAGAGAGAGAGAGAGAGAGAGAGAGAAATGAGAATGGATAGGAATGAATCCAGGGTCCCACAGTCCCCTTCGGGGGCATGCCTCCAAGAACTTCCCACTAGGCCCTGCTTCTCCAAGATTCTACCACCTCCCAGTAGCATGGTACCAAGCCTTTATTTAACACATGGGCCTTTGGGATGCTTATCCAGACCTTATTACTGCCCTCACAAACCTTACAGTCTCAGAAGGGCAACAGCAGCAGCCCCTTTCCCCTTCCTGCTACACTGAGCGCATCCAGTAAAATGGGGAGCGTCCAGGCCCCCATCTTCCCTTTTTCCTTGCATATCATTCTGCCTCCTCTTCCTGTCTACCTTTCCTCTTATTTCAGAGGAAGAGCTGATTTTATTTTCTTCTCAAGAGGCCTTGATTCATTCTCTCTTCCCTCTTCCAAGTTCTTATTCCTAGTGGTTCCCAATATTTTTATTCTGAAATAATTGATATTTGATTTATCTTGCACCCTTTAAACAGTCTGTATTAAACACAAAACTATATTTTGGCTCTTTTTGATGAATGAAACACTGAGTACATTTGCTAATATTGTCAAATTTCAATTTGACAGTTTGAGTGCTATTTTAAATTTTTATCCTTCTGAAATTTGTGTCCTGTCCTCAAATGATCAGGATGGGAGCCAATAGATTGACATCCTTGGATCTAGATTAAACACTCTGATGAGTGGTTCCTCAGCAGATATGTCAGCATCATTTCTTTTTAAATTATTTTATTTGGATTATCTTCCAGGTACTTTCTATTTTGCTATGAAAAAGTCCCACATATCTAGGTTTGGTTTTTCAGTTTTTAATCTTAGCCTAGCTAAGAAATGTAAATAAAAAGCACTTTCATTTTTTGGTCTAATCTTGGGCTGGTAATAAAGAGTGGTTTAGAATGTAGGAATTCTTATAAAAGATCCTGTTAGATTCAGCAGTTACTATTTACATCTGAAAAGCTCTCTATTATAGGGTGATCTCATCCATGACTTTATTATGATCATACCCTGGGAAATCCTGAGTGGATGGCCCCTCAGTTCCAGTGACTTATTTTACAGAAAGAGGGTGTTAGAAACTTCTCCACAGAAAAACATCTGGTTCCTCTTTTTAAAGGAATATAAAAATGGCATCACACAAAATGAGTTTGGGAAAGCGATGAGAGCATCCCAGACAGTTCTGCCTCACCCTTGCTTTTCAAGGCAGCATTTCTTCCTCAGGGACTGAGAATACATGAGCAAGAAAGCACACATGCAGCTTTTCTTTATGGTTGCTGACACAATCTGACAATAAACTGATGTAGAGATTGGTGGTGAAACAGAAATCAATCCTAGCAAATAGGTAGGTCCTGCAAATGGTTGAGGTCTGAGTCCTGCACCACAAGGGGAGTCCGAAAGCTCAGTTCTTTTTAGGGAGGCCGTCTTTACTCTCGAAGCCACACAGTATGAGAGGTGGGATGAAAGGGAGTTGGTAGATCCTATGACACTATGCACCTCCCTTTCTTGGGGTCAGAGAAGAGGCTTCACATTTGATCCCACTTCCTGCCATACCTTCAGTGTCCAAGTTGCACATTCTCTTTCTTGATCATAACTGACACTTTTCCAGAGCCTCAAGATGCTTAGGACTTCCTGGTGGGGAAACAGACTCAGGTGGATAGGAGGCAGTATTGGGGCTGAGAGAGCCACGGAGACTAATTGAAGCAAAAGGAGCTAGCCTCCATCAGAGAGACCTCGGCAGTGGAAATCATTAAGTCCAAGGACAGGGTGAATTTTAGTCCACTTTGGGGTGTGTCTACAGGCAAAAATTCTAGGAAAGCGCTTCTAAGTATGGCTATTAACATTTGAATTTGGCAAATGGTTGTGTAAATCTTAGATCAGGGAGGCCCTTCCAAATTCTGGAAGCATATTATAGCTCCATAAACAGGGTCTTCTATGAACCTGGTGAGGGGATCATAAGAGAATCAAGACCCCCAGATGACATAGCTACAGTACAGAGGCTTCGGTTCTGGTAAGGATACGGATGGGGGGTAGGAATCTAGGAATCTAGGATTTGAGTGGAAGGCTGATTAGTTTGACTATATAGTGACTATGTAGTTCTCAGGGTTAGTTAGGACCCTGAGAACCCTTTCTGAAAGCACAGGGCAAGTGTGACTAATTCTAAATCCCTCTAGGGCTGTCCTGGCTGCCATCTTTTAATTGGCCATGGGTGAGGGGTGGAAGAGCATATAGGTACCAACGTGTCTGTTCATCCAGAACAACCCACACAGGCAAAAGTGGGAGCATAGGTTGATAGTGACTGACCTGAAAAACCACAGGTCAAAACTCATATCACCCCCTACCCATCCCCCCCATACACATGAGCTGCTGGCTAGAGAGGCTGAGACACATGACCAAGGCATTAACAGGGAATAGAAACCACACTATTCAGGAATTGGGCATGGGAATTAATCAGTGCCTAAGCCAAAAGGGCTACTAGAATGCAGGAGGGTTCTCTTCATTTTCAGCAAGGTCTATGGGCCTTATCCTATCTGGTTGTAAAGGGTTGCATTTTGGCAGGTCAAGCAACAGGACAGAGTCTGAAAGAAACAACAAGAAGAGACTTAAAAGAAAAAATTAGGAAGCTCCATTCTTTTGGCTCAAAATATACCATTTGCATAATTACAGAAGGCTTGACTTGGCAGCCATTCATGAGAAAAAAGACCTGGGGATTTTGTTAGTCACAAGCACAAAATGAGTAAGTTGTGATACAGTATTGAAAAAAAAAAGCCAAGGAAATCTTAAATTGCATTAGCAAAGTAATATGTCCAGTTAAGTGGAGTCGCTGGTCCCACAGAACTCAGCAACGGTCAGGCCATATCTGGAGGCACATATTTAAGCACATTTTAAAGAAAGATAACATAAACCAGCATGAATCCCAAGAAAGATAAATAGGCCATAGAAAACTCTGGAAATTATGTCACCAGATATGTGGTCAAAAGAACTGGTTGTGCTTGGCTGAGAGAGAAAAGACTGGAACAGAAATGAAGTGTCTTCCAACACATAAAGGATTGTCTGATGAAGTTGATTTACGGTTTGTTTATCTAGCAGGCAAACCAAACTAGATTTCAGGTCAATGAAAAGCAGACATTTTAAGGAATCAGACTTGTATGACAATAAAACTAAATACTTTCTTTTTTTTGCGGTACCAGGGATTGAACCCAGGGCATTCTACCTCTGAGCTACACTCCCAGTCCTATTTTTTATTCTTTATTTTGAAACAGGGTCTCACTAAGTTGTGGAGGGCCTCACTAAGTAGCTGGGGCTGGCCCCGAACCTGGATCCTCCTGTCTCAGCCTCCCAAGTACTGGGATTACAAGCGTGCACCACCATGCCTGGCTAAAACTAAATACTTTCTAAAACCATGAATTAGCCATTACCGGATATATTCAAGCAGCGTTTGAATGGTTCTGTGAAGGATCCTCATTTGTGTGGTTTTGGAGGGGAGCTCAAATAGGAGAGGTGGGTGAGTTGACTTAGATGGCTTCCAAGGTCCTTCTCAGCTCTCGAATCCATAATTATTCTCTACCACCGACATTTCCATCTTTTTTTTTTTTTTTTTTTTTTTTTTT